>VONZ01000736.1:222500-370066 GCA_012976165.1 Labeo catla
CTCCTGATACAGTTTCTCTCTCTGTTCTTTGTCTGCTGAAAGTGTAAAGGCCAGTGGCTGATGTTTAAATGTTTGATGTTCACTTTGCGCAGAAAATGTTCTTGCCTAACATGAAATAATAGTCCAAAAAATAAATAAATAAAATTTATGAAATGCAACCGTTTACTGGATACTCTCAGAAAAAAAGCTGTCACCTAAAAAGTGCATGTTAGTACATATTAGTACCTAAAGTGTACATACAGTATCAAAAGTCAAAAGTTTACAACCAAATCATTAAAAATGTTAATTATTTTTACCAAAATAAGAGGGATCATACAAAACGCATGTTATTGTTTATTTAACACTGACCTGAATATGATATTTCACATAAAAGATGTAGTCCATAAGAGAAAATAATAGTTGAATTTATAAAAATGACCTGGTTGATTCTTAATACTGTGTTGTTACCAGAATGATCCACAGCTGTGAATTTTTTTTTTTTTTTTGTTATAGTTGTTTATAAGTCCCTTGTTTGTCCTGAACAGTTAAACTGCCTGCTGTTCTTCAGAAAAATCCTTCAGGTCCCAAAAATTCTTTGGTTTTTCAGCATTTTTGTGTATTTGAACACTTTCCAACAATGACTGTATGATTTTGAGATCTATCTTTGCATACTGAGGACAACTGAGGGACTCATGGAACTATTACAGAAGGTTCAAATGGTCACTGATGCTTCACGATGCATTAAGAGCCAGGGGTGAAAACTTTCTGAATTTGAAGATCAGGATAAATGTAACTTATTTTGTCTTCTGGGAAACATGCAAGTATCTTCTGTAGCCTCTACTAAATGAAAAATATGACATTAAGGCAAAATACGAAAAATGTACATATCTTCATTCCGTTCTAAAGTTTTTACCCCTGGCTTTTAATGCATCGATTTTCCTTCTGGAGCATCAGTGAGTGTTTGAACCTTCTGTAGAAGTTGCATATGAGTCCCTCAGTTGTCCTCAGAGTGAAAAGATAGATCTCAAAATAATACAGCCATTGTTGGAAAGGTTTTTCTGAAGAACAGCAGGCAGTTTAACTGTTCAGGACAAACAAGGGACTCATTAACAACTATCACTAAACAAAAAAAAAAAAAAAAAAAAACGGCTGTGGATCATTAAACTTTTGAATGGGGTCATTTTTATAAATTCAACTATCATTTTCTCTTGTGGACTACATGTAAACATTTTTTGTGTGAAAAATATTATTCAGGTCAGTACTAAATAAACAATAACACGCATTTTGTATGATCCCTCTTATTTTGGTAAAATAATTCACATTTTTAATGATTCTGAAAGGAGGGTGTAAACTTTTGACCTCAACTATAGTACCGTAATTGTACATTTTAAAACCTTTTTTAAAAAGTACCACCACCAATGACAACTTTTGTACCTGTTATGAGTGAAATATTAGAGAAAGTATTAAAATGTTATAAATATGTGCTTTTGTTTTAAGTATTACATCTGATTCATCAGGCTTTTATGGCTCTATAGTACGGTAAAGTGAAAATATGGAAGAATAAATGGCTAAATTGTATTCAAAGGCTCAAACTGAGCAAAAATGTTCAATCTGGTGGAGATGCTGATATTTATATGGCCAAAAATTAGGATGAAATTCTAATAGCTTGTAATTGTAAATCAACAAAATCTTTATAACAGTAAAAATATATATAATTATCAGTTGTCACTTGTAATCTCCCAAAAAATGTCTTAGTAAGATGATATTTAAATGCTTAGTTTGACAATCAAAGCTTTGTAGTTTCAAAACATAAAATTCAGTGCAATACAATGATGATTGAGAGATGATTATAATTGATACTCATGCTTTCCTAATAAATTATGTCTGGAGTTGTTTCAGTACAATAATTGTTCACCTTGAAATATTCCTAACAATATCAAATTTATTCTTATGTTAAGATTTAAAATATCAAGCCTTGTTTTCATAGTTTTCATAGTATGTCCAAGTTTTTTGTCTTGTTTTAACCAGAAGTTAACCAGTCTTTCTGGTGAAACTGGTTGCTGGTTAATCTATGTAAGTAGCTTGTCTGTATTAGCAGGGAAGATTAAGTATATCTCAATAAAAGTATGACCGTTGTAGTTGATTTCTCAGTTGTACAAGATTGTCATTAACCGGAATCACTAGTAATCAGCACTAAACCACATCAAACAGGTTCTGATCTCACCATAGGCTTCATGAATGACCGATCTATATGGACTGGTATATTTATGTGTCATGTGCGTGAGGATGGATTAGTCTCAGTGAGTGGTGGTCGGTTAAGCTGACAACCCATTGACGTAGCATCTGGTGGAGGTTTAGTCAGAGTTAATAAGACGTTTACACCGTTCACCCATCTGCCGGTGGAAGTACTATTGAAGACCAAAGACCCTTTATCCTGCTGGAATCCCGGTGTAAATGTGCAGTCAGCAGCCCGATGTGTGTGTTTAGTAGTGCTGTCATATACTGAGCCTGTCCTGAATGTTGCTGAAGGCCTCTGAGTCTCTCATCTAAGTTTTTGATAACATAAAGCCACATAGACTGTCAGGTTAGAGCCTGTTGTATGAATAGGATCATTAAGTCTCATGGTCTTCAGGCAGGGCAGTCTCTCACTCATGGGAATTTTCTTTAAGAAGCTTTATCTCTGTTAGGGTGAATCTTCTATACTGTCCTCACCTACCTTTGCTTTGTGACTTACTTTAAGTAACTCTGCTGTGGGGCAGAGGTTAAATTTCCAGATGGTGAGGGGAAAGTTGTTGGTTTGAACTTCAAAGCGGGTTTGTGAATCATTTGATTTAGATCGGAACTTTGGAGAGGGGATTTTAAATCATTTGATTCAAATCAGGACTTTGGAAACTGGATCACAAATCATTTGATTTGCACATATTGTGAATCAACTGATTCAGATTTGGACTTCGGAGCAGATACGCAAATCATTTACCGAAATGAATGATTGGAGAACCACGCTCCAAAGTCCCAATCTGAAATTATTGTTCACAAATCATTATTCAGAATGGGACTACAGAGTGTGGATTGTGAGTCATTGATTTAGATTGGAACTTCAGAGCGAGTTTGTGAATCTTTTAATTTAGATTGGAACTTTGGAGGAGGGATCTCAAATCATTTGATTTAGATTGGGAGTTTGGAGCAAGGATCACAAATCGCGAATCATTTAATTCAGATCGGGACATCGGAGGGTGGATCTTAAAATCATTTGATTCCGATTGGGACTTCGGAGCACTGATTGCGAATTATTTGATTCAGATAGGGACTTTGGAACGTGTATCGTGAATCAATTGATTGAGATCGGGACTTTGGAGCGTGTATATCTAGCAAATGATTTGATTCAGGTTGGGATTTCGGAGGGCGGATCTTGAATCATTTGATTGAGATTGGGACTTCGGAGCGTGGACTGCAAATTATTTGATTCAGATCGGGACTTCAGAGCGCATTTCGTGAATCATTTGATTCAAATTGGAATTTTGGAGCACGGATCGCAAATCATTTGATTCAGATCAAGACTTCGGAGCGCCGATTGCAAATTATTTGATTCAGATCGGGACTGGAGGGATTGTGAATCATTTGATTCAGATTACTTCGAGCACTGACTGCGAATTATTTGATTCAGATAGGGACTTTGGAACGTGTATCGTGAATCAGTTGATTGAAACGGGACTTTGGAGCGCGTATATCTAGCAAATAATTTGATTCAGATCTGGATTTCAGAGGGCGGATCTTGAATCATTTGATTCAGATTGGGATTTCGGGCGTGGACTGCAAATTATTTGATTCAGATCAGGACTTCAGAGTGCGGATCATGAATCAATTGATAGAGATGGGACTTTAGAGCCGCATTGCAAAATTATTTGATTCAGATTGGGACTTCAGAGTGCATTTCATGAATCATTTGATTCAGATTGGAATTTTGGAGCATGGATCGCAAATCATTTGATTCAGATCGGGACTTCGGAGAGTGGATTGTGAATCATTTGATTCATATTGGACCTTTGGAGCACGGATCGTGAATCATTTGATTCAGATCAGGACTTTGGAGTGCAGATCTTGAATAATTTGATTCAAATCGAGACTTTGGAGTGTGTACCGTGAATCAATTGATTTAGATCAAGAATTCGGAGCACAGATCATTTGAATCATTTGAGCAGGAGCAGGGATCTCGAATCAGTTGATTCAGATCGGCACTTTAGAGAGCGGATTGCGAATCATTTGCTTCAGAATGGGACTTAGGAGCAGGTTTGTGAACCTTTTGATTTAGATCAGGACTTCGGAGCGCGGATCTTGAATCATTTGAATCAGATTGGGACTTCGGAGGGTGTATTGTGAATCAAATGATTCAAAGCAGGACTTTGGAGAGCGGATCATGAATCATTTGATTCAGAACGGGACTTCAGAGAGCGAATCGCAAATCATTTGATTTAGATCGGAACTTCGGAGCAGGTTCGTGATTATTTTAATTCAGATCAGGACTTCGGTGCCAGTTCGTGAATCATTTTATTTACATTGGGACTTTTTTCAGATTTCTTCTTTTTTATTTAAACCATACAAAACATCAACCATTAAGGCAGTACAATTATAAAAAACAAAATAGGATTGACAGGATTGACAGAGGTTTGGATGGTTTTCATATACTTGTCTAGATCAACTTCGAATAAAAAAAGAGAGATTTAGAAACTTGTTTATGTATGTGAAACTTAGCTAGCAGGAAACACAAATTAATTAAGTTATATTTCCTAGGCTATATTCTCTTTTGAGTAGTCAAACATCCAAAGAAAACATCTTTAAACTCAAAGTCACTTGCATGATTAGATGAACATTAAAAAATCAGACCAAGATTTCTTAGTGTGGGTACATTGCCAAAACAAGTGAATGACATCTTTCTTATCCCTTCCTTTTTGTGAAATTTGAATTAACTCATTAATCTGTTGTTTGACCTCTTCATATTTAAAGAGATAACTATATTTTCCAAAGTCGGGCATTGTTATGATTTTCAAGGGTGTAGAATTTACACCCAAAATCCCAAATGCCATCTCCAGCTTAAACAGATAAACATGAATCATTACCTGGGTTCTACAATTCATTTCTGTATTTCTTTCTCCATTTCTAATTATTGTCTCTTTCTGTAGTATTATTATGTAACTTCTGTAGTATTATTATGTAAATACACATGCACATCTCTTATTTATATAGCTGTATATAGAGAAAATAATGCAGAAATCTGTACATAAATCTTCTGTTCCAGATTCATACATTATTTATTTTTAAGTTTTTATTTTATTTCAATGTTTTTCTCTGTTCTCATGTCAGTTATGTATGTATGTATTTATGTATGTATGTACCAGGAGCACCTTAAAAAAACCCACAACAAATTCCTCATGTGTTTGCGCACACTTGGCGAATAAAGCTAAATTCTGATTCTGATTCTGATTCTGATTTAGTAAGGATGCTATGATATATCCCTTCCAATATTCATCCACTACTAAATTGTCCCTAGCAATAATTTTGATCAATGTTTGGCATTGTGTCCGCACCAATGTCAAAATCACCTATGCCCTTGGAAGCATCTGCTAATAATGACTGCTTTTTTTTAGTTGAAACATCCTTGTAAACAGCTATTTAACGGGACAGTAATCATAGTTTGTATCTGCAGGTCTGTTCTGCACAGTCACGTCTGACGTGTGTCTATCCTCTCCATGCCAAAACAACAGCACTTGTGTACCAGCTTTGAACGGCTACCTGTGTATCTGCTCCTTCACCCCAACTATATACACAGGTGAGCACTGTGAGCATTTATACGACCCTTGTGAAAACGCGAACTGTCCATCCAGCTGCTTCAGCACTCCAGGAACTGAGAACTACACCTGTCTGTGTCCCGACGGCTTTGACGGTCCCAACTGCACCCGAAACATCAATGAATGTGAGAGCAACCCCTGTACGGGACTCAAGAGCTACTGTGCGGATGGAGTCAATGGATTTTCATGTCACTGCCCCAGCGGATACATCGGGGACGACTGCGGGACAAGGGTGCGTGACTGCACCGATGACCCGTGCTTTAATAACAGCACCTGTGTTTGGGCACCGAGCGGATACGAGTGTCAGTGCGCCGCAGGTTTTCGGGGTCAACATTGTGAAGAGGACATCGATGAGTGTCTGTCACAGCCCTGCAGGAACGGCGCCATCTGTCAGGATGGGATTGACGTGTATCAATGCTACTGCGTACCTGGTTTCCAAGGTTACCACTGTGATATTGATATAAATGAGTGTGCATCGCAACCCTGTGAGAACAACGGGACGTGCATCAACGGGAGGGACCGCTACATCTGCGAATGTCTGATTGGGTTTACAGGTAAGCACGGTCAAAAATGTACTGTGGCTATACAGTGGTAATTTTATGGTACTTTATTATACACTATCAGTTCATTTTTAATAATGATAATAATTATTATTATTTTAATTTGCAACAGAAACATCATTTACAAGCATAAAGACAATACACAAGATATTCTTGTAAGATTGTTACAATGCATGATATTCTGAAATTAAAAATTATTTTATAAGTATTACTGTTCTTCATAGAAGAGTCTGCTCATTCTTTGGTCACTATATAATTCAGTGAATTATATACAGTTTTGATCACATAATAAAAATAAAATCAATCTTATATTTGAGTATTTATTCATTTAAGAAAATAATAAATTAATAAAAAATATTTTAATTAATAAATTAATAAAAAAAAAATATATATATATATATATGTATGTATGTATGTGTGTATATATATATATATATATATATATGTAATATTTATATTATAATATATTAAAAAATGAATTTATATATATGTAATTATGTTTGAGCTTGCATCTTGACTGCAAATAAATGCTATTTATTTAAAAATAATGGATTTTAGTAAAAAAAAATATATATATATATTTATTTAAACCATATTTATTACAGTTATTTTATTACAATAATTTCTAACTTTATAAATCTTTTATTGTTTTATGAACAAATGCACAATTTAAATTTGTCTACAAAAATAATTTCAGTCATTTAAGCAGAAAAAGGTTTTGACTGCATCTAAAAAGGTATAAAGAAAAAAACGTTGGTATATTTTAGTTACACTTATTTATTTGCTAAATAATTATTTATTATTTAAAACACTTAAATTTAAATTTAAAACATTTAAAACATTTAAATTTATTAAAAATTCAGTTTAATTTGTTAATACATGCAATTTATATTTGTCTACAGAAATAATAATATGATTAAACTAATAAACTAGTCAGTTTGTGGCTAATAAATCAACAAGTGTCTTAACTAATCAATCAGGGTCTTAAACAATCATTGTCTAAACTAATCAATCTCTGGCTAGTCAATCAGTGCCATAACTAATCTACCAGTGCTTTGATGAATCAACTAATGTTAACTAAACAACAAGTGCCCTAACTAATCAACCAGTGCTTTAACTAATCAATCTGTTTCTAAACTAACCAATCTGTGGCTAATCAGTCAGTGTCTTAACTAATCAACTGTGCCTTAACTAATAAATCAGGCTCTAAACTAATCAATTTCTGTCTAGTCAGCCTTAAATAATCAACCAGCATCTTAACTAAACAATCAGTTTCTAAACTAATCAGACTTTGGCTAATCAATCAGTGCCTTAACTAATAAATCAGTTTGTAAATTAACCAATCGGTGGCTAATCAATCAGTGCCTTAACTAAACAACTAGTGCCTTGACTAATAAATCTGTGTCTAAACCAACCAGTCTGTGGCTAATTAATCTGTGCCTTAAATAACTAGTGCTTTTACTAATGAATCAGTTTTTAAACTAATCAATCTGTGGCTAGTCAATCAATGCCTTAATTAATTAACCAGTATCTTAACTAAACAATCAGTTTCTAAACTAATCAGTCTGTGGCTAATCAGTGCTTTAACTAATAAATCAGTTTGTAAATTAATCAATCTGTGGCTAGCCAGTTAACGCCTTAACCAGGTTTCTTAACTGATCAACCAGTGTCTAAACTAATCAGTCTTTAAACATTTAAACATAAAAAGGTTTTGATTGCAGCTAAAAAAAATTACTTACTCCTAATATGTTTATTATTTATTTGCTAAGTGTTTATGATAATTTAAAACATTTATTAAAACATTTATTAAAATGATTTTATTACTATTTAAGTTTTATAGAAGTGTATTAACGTGCAATTTATATTTATCTACAGATATAATTTCAGGCATTTAAGCAGAAACAATGGCAAGAATGCTATCCAAAAAGGTTTTACAAATCATGGAAAAATAAATAAAAGGTTAATCTATCATGTGCAACCTTTTGATTGGTAGGATGTACCACGGTAATGTTACCATTCATATACCACTGTAATGCCACATAGATAATACAAGTGTATTCAATACAACAATCATGGATGCAGCAGCTGTTTTGAGATGAAAACATTGACTAGTTTCTTCTGTGAGTGACGTCTGTATGTTGATTTGTCCTGCAGGAGTGAACTGCGAATTTGACGTTGATGAATGTGAGGCAGATCCCTGTCAGAATGGCGCCACCTGCCATGATCACGTGGGTCTGTACACCTGTGAGTGTGTGCCGGGATACGAGGGCATCAACTGTGAGCTGAACATCAACGAGTGTGACAGTTCACCCTGCCAACATGGGGGAATGTGTCTGGATATGGTGAACGGGTGAGTGAATTGATCTAGCTTCAGTCTGATCATGGAGGTTTCAGACAACTAGTCAATAACGAGCGGGTCACCGACCAGTGGAGTTTAGTTTTAACCCTCCTCCAACACACTTGCCTTTAAAATAGACCATTGTTGGCTGTTTAATTAGGGTTAGAGCTAAACTCTGCAGGAAGGTGGCCTTAACTAATCACAACCAGTTTCTCAACTGAACAACCAGTGCCTTAACTAATTAACCATGTGTTTTAACTAATCAATCTGTGGTGTTTTAACTAATCACTCAGTGCCTTAACTAATCAACCAGTGTTTTAACTAGTCAGTCTGTGGATAATCAACCAGTGTCTTAACTAAGCAGTCAGTGCTTTGGCTAATCAATAAGTGTCTTAATCAGTCAACCAATGTCTAAACTAATCAATCTCTGGCTAGTCAATCAATGCCTTAACTAATCAATCAATGCCATAGCTAATCAACCAGTGCTTTGACGAATCAACTAGTGTCTTAACTAAACAACAAGTGCCCTAACTAATCAACCAGTGCTTTAACTAATCAATCTGTGTCTTAACCAATCAATCTGTGGTTAATCAGTCAGTGTCTTAACTAATCAACAGTGCCTTAACTAATAAATCAGGCTCTAAACTAATCAATCTGTGGCTAGTCAGTCAATGTCTTAAATAATCCACCAGTATCTTAACTAAACAATCAGTTTCTAAACTAATCAGCTTGTGGCTAATCAATCAGTTCTGTAACTAATAAATCAGTTTGTAAATTAATAAATCTGTGGCTAGCCAATTAATGCCTTAACCAAGTTTCTGAACTAATCAACCAGTGCCGTAACTGATCAATCAGTGCCTTAACTAATCAACCAGTGTCTAAACTAATCAGTCCTTGAACATTTAAACATAAAAAGGTTTTGATTGCATCTAAAAAGGTGTAAATTAAAAAAAAAAAAAAAAGTGTTTATGATAATTCAAAACATGTCTTAACTGATCTACAAGTGCTATAATGAATCAAACAGTGTCTTAACTAAACAACAAGTGCCTTAACTAATCAATCTGCATCTAATCTAATCAATCTGTGGCTAATCAATTAGTGTCTTAACTAATAAATCAGTTTCTAAACGAATCAGTCTGGGTCTAAACTAACCAGTCTATGTCTAATCGATCAATGTCTTAACAAATCAACTAGTGCCTTAACTAATAATTCAGTTTCTAAATTAATCAGTCTGTGGCTAGTCAATGCATTAACTAATTAACCAGTATCTTAAAAAAACAGTTAGTTTCTAAACTAATCAGTCTGTGGCTAATCAATCAGTGCCTTAACTAATGAACCAGTACCTTAACTAATAAATCAGTTTCTAAATTAATCAATCTGTGGCTAGTCAGTTACTGCCTTAACTAATCAACCAGTACCCTAACTAATCAATCAGTGTCTGAACTAATCAACCAGTGCCTTAACTGTTTAGCTAGTGTCTTAACTAATCAATCCGTGTCTGAACTATTCACTTTGTGCCTAATCGATCTGTCTTAACTAATCAGCCAGTGCCTTGACTAACCGACCAACATAGCTAATAAAGTAGTGTCTAATAATTCGGAGTCTTAACTAATCAACCAGTGCCTTAACTGTTTAGCTAGCTATTGTCTTAACTAATCAATCAGTGTCTTAACCAATCTCCCAATATCTAAACTAATCAATCTGTGGCTAATCAATCAGTGCTTTAACTCAACCATTGTCTTTACTAATCAGCCAGTCTCTAAACTAATCAGTCTGTAGCTAATCAATCTGTTTTAACTAATCAACCAGTGCCTTGGCTGATTGACCAGTGTTTTACTGTAACTAATTAGTCCATAGCTAATCAATTAGTGTCTTATCGTTTGGTGTCTTTAATCAACCAGTGCCTAAACTGTTTAGCTAGTGTCTTAACTAATCAATCAGTGTCTTGGCTGTTCAACCAGTGTTTTACTGTAAACTAATCAGTCCATTGCTAATCAATTAGTGTCTTATCATTTGGTGTCTTTAATCAACCAGTGCCTAAACTGTTTAGCTAGTGTCTTAACTAATCAATCAGTGTCTTAACCAATCATCCAGTATCTAAACTAATCAATCTGTGGCTAATCAGTCAGTGCCTTAACTAATCAACCAATGCCTTAACAAGTTAGTTAATGTCTTAAAACAAGTATGTTTATTATTCAAACAACGAGCCAGTGTCTTAACTAATCAGTCAGAGCTGTAATAATGATGATTCAGTATATTTACTAATTATCCAATGTTTTATCCAAGTCAGTCATCATCTTAACTAATCACTTTGTATCTAATCTGTGTCTTTACAAATCTACCAGTGCGTTGGCTAATCCACCAGTGTTTTAACTAATCAGTCCTTAGCTAATCAATTAGTGTCTAATCATTCAGTGTCTTAACTAATCAAATAGTGCCTTAACTGTTTAGTTAGTGTCTTAACCAATCATCCAATGTCTAAACTAGTAAATCTGTGGCTAATCAATCAGTGCCTTAACTAGAGAATCAATGTCTTAACTAAACAAGTGTCTTTATTATTCAAACCAGCCAGAGTCTTGACTAATCAGTTAGTGCTGTAAAAATGAAGATTCAGTATATTTACTAATTATTCAGTGTTTAAGTCAGTTATCATCTTCAATAATTAACCAGTGTTTCAACCAGCGTATCAAATCATATTTATGTTTCAAATGTGATATTTTTTTTTTTTTTTTTTAAGTTTTTTAAAACTACAATCAGCTTATCAGTGTCTGAAATTATGCTGCATGAACAACTTAAAACAGCAGATGTCTGTTTTTCTCTCACACAGTGATGGATATTAAAGAGGAGTTATAGAGAGAAAATTAATGAATTCAGTTCACAGATGTAATTACAACCATCAATCTGACATTGACACTTAACACACATCACAGATTGTCTGTGGTTTTACAGCAGAAATGGGCTACTTTTACATTGTTGCTGCAGGTTGTTTTTTTAGTCCGCAGGGTAAAGCATTCTCCCCTACCCCTCGCTGTTTTGCCACAGAAACCACGATTGGGCTAGTTTTGAATAGCAATTGGGCTTTTTTTTTTTGTCTCACAGACCTGGCAACCCTGCTTAAGAACCACCACATTGGGTCAAGCTTAAAAAAATCCAGTTAAGTAGTAATGAATGAAAGGCTTAAATTGTATGTGTAAGGGGGTGTTAAAGTAAAAGCAGAATGACTGTCTAAGAAGATTGTGTAATATCATATAAATACATTGATTTTGTGTAACTGGCTCTCTGTCCTTTAAAACCACTCATATGAATTACAGCTGTCGTAATTCTCGTTTACAGCTATGAGTGTGACTGCAGTGGGACTGGATTCGTAGGCTTTTTCTGTGAAGTCGACATACCTGAGTGTGCGTCTGACCCTTGTCAGCATGGTGCCACCTGCCAGGAAGGAGTTAACCAGTACACCTGCCTCTGCTGGCCTGGTAACCAGTCTTCAATTTATCCTGTTCAACATTTCTTTATTGTGTGTATTTATGCATGTAAAGGCTCATTTTATAGAAAGATGATAATGCAGTAATGTCCCAGCATCATGTTTTGCTCATCAGTGACTTTGTTGCACCACACTGCCACCTAGAGAAATATGTAAGACATTGCAAGAGAACCTTAAACTCCAAATTAATGCTATTTTAGACTATGAATGTACAATATGGAATGCATGTATTTATGCATGTAAAATAATTCTAAATAATTGATTAAAAGAGACACTTGCCCAAAATTGCTTTGGTTTTATTAATACATTCAGAAATAACATAAAATATAAATGTAACTATATTTATTAGTTTATTTGTTTTGTGTGTTTGACATGAGTTGGATTATATTAGTCACTTTGGAATATACCAGTAAGTCACAACAAGGATATTTTAGTTACCTAAAACTGAAACTAAAACAAAACCATTTAAAAAAAAAACATTTTCATTACTTAAAATATAAAAATACATTATTATATCATATAAATATATTATTATATCATATATAATACATATATTATTAGAATAAATGTTAACGCAAATAAAGTAAAATATAAAAAACATACTTTTTGTTTTGTTTTTTTATTTCTCATTTTAATGCAATTTAATTTGATGCACTAAATTTACTAAAAATGATTTTCTTCCTCTGTATTTTTGTCTTGTTTTCCAGTCCAAAATATCTAAACATTCTTAAATCAAGATATATTTACTTGAGAAGCAAAATATTAAGTTTTGTTTTCTGAGAAAAAAAAAAAAAAAAAAAAAATTAGAATGAGAAAAATATTTGCCAGTGGGCCAAAACTATTTTCATTATTAAGATTATTTATTATTTTTCTTACCCCTTTTGCAGATACTTTTTTTGGTTTTAAACAAAAAAATTATACAATTTTGATATGCTTTTGATTTTTCAGTAAACAAGACTTAAGATCATTAAAGTAATTTTGCTTGTCAAGTAAATGTTGCTTCAAGAATGTTTAGATATTTGTACTAAAATCATTTTTTGCTGTTAAAACTAAAACTGAAAATAAAAAATAAAAAAAAACTATAGACATATATACAGTCATGTGAAAAAGTTAGGACACCCTATTGAATTCCATGGTTTTCTGTATCAGGACATACAAAAAAAAACTGGTTCTAGGCTGGTCTTAAAATTTCGAAAATAAAACCTCAGATGAACAACAATACATGACAAATTGCACCGTATCATTATTTACTGAACAAAAATAAAGCCAAAATGGAAAAGCAGTGTGTTACAAAGTTAGGACACCCTTACTGTTGACATTGGAATTAAGAGGGTAAATAACAGTCAAACACCTTTGATTAACTGATCATCAGCAAGTCTGAGCACCTCTATAAAAGCATAAGCTTTGGCAGTTTGCTGGTCTGGAGCCTTCAGGTGTGTGTTAACACAATGCCAAGGAGGTAAGCAATCATCTTAGAGAAGCAATTGTTGCTGCCATCAATCTGAGAAGAGTAATACGGCCATTTCCAAACAATTTGAAGTTTATTCACAAGTGGAAGACATTTAAAACAGACACCTCTCCTTCCAGGAGTGGACGTCCCAGAAAATTCACCCCAAGATCAGACCATGTAAAGCTCAGAGAAACGGCAGACAACCCAAGAACTACACCTCAGACTCTACAGGCCTCAGTTAACATGTTCAATGATAAAGTTCATGACAATACCATTAGAAAAATATGGGACAAATATGGCATGTTTGGAAGGCTTGGCAGAAGAAAGCCTCTTCTATCTAAAGAAAAAACATTGCAGCACAGTTTAGGTCTGCAAAGTTACATCTGAACAAAACACAAGTCTTCTAGAATAATGTCCTTTGAACAGACAAGACTGAAGTGGAAATATTTGGCCATAATGCACAGCGCCAAGTTTGGTGAAAACCTAAAGAGCATATAAGCACAAACACCTCATACCAAAAGACAAGCATGCTGGAGGAGGGCTGATCATTTTGGGCTTATTTTGTAGCCACAGGACCTGGGCACCTCACAGTCATTGAGTTGGCCATGAACTCCTCTGTATATCGAAGTATTCTAGAGTCAAATGTGAGGGCATCTGTCCGACATCTAAAGTTGGGCCAAAATTGGGTCATGCAACAGGACAATGATCCCAGGCACGCCATCAAATCTACAACAGAATGGCTGAAAAGAAAAGAATCAAGGTGTTGCAATAGCCCAGTCCAAGTCCAGAGCTCATCCTGACTCAAATGCTGTGGTGAGAGCTGTGCATAAGCAAATGCCCACAAACCTCAAACTGGAGCAACGTTGAAAAGAAGAGTGGTCCAAATTCCTCCAGAACGATGTAAGAGACTGATAAAGTCTTGAATGGATAAAGTCAGAAAATGAATGCCTCAAGTTATTGCTGCTAAAAGTGGATCTACAGGCAGTTAACTCATAGGGTGTCCTAACTTTGTCACACATGGTCTTTCCCTCTTGGCTGTATTTTTCCTAAATAAATAATGACGCTGTGTGATATGTCATGTGATGATGTTTATCTGAGGATTTATTTTCCAAATTTTAAGACCTGCCAAGGACCAGATAATTTTTTATTATGTCCTGATACAG
The DNA here is from genome assembly GCA_012976165.1 of Labeo catla. Taxonomy (NCBI): domain Eukaryota; kingdom Metazoa; phylum Chordata; class Actinopteri; order Cypriniformes; family Cyprinidae; genus Labeo; species Labeo catla. The sequence continues at coordinate 237,315 of VONZ01000736.1, forward strand.
AAAACCATGAAATTCAATAGGGTGTCCGAACTTTTTCACATGACTGTGTGTATATATATATATATATATATATATATATATATATATATATACACTCCTGAACAAAATCTTAAGACCAGGGGAAACATTACAAGTATTCGCATTTTGTGCTGGTGGATCATAACCGGGTTGTAAGTACTGCTTCGAAATGGCAAAAGAAGAAACAGGAGCAAGAGCCAAAAAATGGAGAGTAGGCAATTCATAGAAAACTTAAGAAAACTCAAAAAAAGTTTAAGACCATAGCTTTAAAAAGTTAAAATCTGCCAAAAATATGGCTTTGATGTCATTGTTCTTCAGGCAGTCATACTGTCATGACCTCCTGATGGCACAGGCAAAAAGGCTTTCTGTCTTTGAACGTGGCAGGATTGTCGAGCTGCACGCGCAACGCCTCACACAACGTGCCATCGCTGCCGAGATTGGACACAGTAAGACAGCCATTTTACATTTCTCAAAAGAGACCGATCCTCGACCCAAGTTGAGGTCCTTACTGATGCTTACTGCAGCCCAATAACCACAAGACAGCATCTGCAAGAGAAGGGCTTCAAGAACAAAAAACGTCTTCAAAGGCCACATCTCCTCCCATGCCACAAACTTGCCTGTTTGGAATTTGCAAGGAAGCACCAAACATGTGGCATTGAAAGATGGATGAAAGTTTTATTCTCTGACAAGAAAAAAATGTAACCTGGATGGTCCTGATGGCTTCTAATGTTACTGGCATGACATGGAGATCCCACTAGAGATGTTTTCTACACGACACAGCAGAGGAGGCTCCATCATGATCTGGGATGCTTTTTCCTTCAATGGGAAAATGAAGCTTCAGGTTGTGTAGGGGCGTCAAACAGCTCCTGGCTTTGTAGACATGTTGCAGTGGGCATCCCTCTTGACTGAGGGGCCTCGTCTGTGCGGTAATGACTGAGTCTTTCAACAGAACAATGCTGCAGTACACGACGCCCACCTGACAAAGGTGAATAACGTCACTCTTTTAGACTTTTCTGTGTGTTCCCCTGATCTAAATTGCATTGAGAATGTTTAGGGATGGATGGCAAGGGAAGTTTATAAAAAAATACATCAGTTCCAGACTGTGGATGCCCTTCGTGAAGCCATCTTCACCATATGGACACACATTTCCACCAGCCTCCTGAAAACAGTCGCATCAAGCATACCAAAATGAATGCTTTAAGTAATCAGCAAGAGTGGTGGGGCTACTCACTATTGAGTCCATTTTTTGGCACATTTAGCTCTGTTGTGGGTTTTTTTTGGGCAATGGTCTTAAACTTTTGATCAGCTGATGAACAGCCTGTTTGAGTTTTCTTCAGTTTTCTATAAATTGCCTACTCTCTATTTTTTGGCTCTTGCTCCTGTTTCTTCTTTTGCCATTTCGAAGCAGTACTTACAACCCGGTTATGATCCACCATCACAAAATGTGAATACTTGTAATGTTTCCCCTGGTCTTAAGATTTTGTTCAGGAGTATGTATATATATATATATATATATATATATATAAAATACTAAAAATTACAAAAACTAAAACTTTAACTAAAATAAAAAAGTCAAAATAATAATACAATCTATAATAGTATCTCAATTATTCTAGAACAACACTGGTATTGTACGAAGTCAGTTTTCCTTGAGTTTCTTTAACTCTTTAATGTTATGTACTTCAGGCTACGAAGGCGAGAACTGTGAGCTTGACATGGACGAGTGTGAAAAGCAGCCGTGTGAGAATGACGGCGAATGTTTCCAGAGATCCAACTCCAGCTACTACCGAGTTCTGCCTGAACTGGACATGGACTTCAGCTACGAGAGCGCAGCCGGATACCTGTGCCACTGCCGCGCTGGATTTACAGGTCAGATACAGCACTGTGACGCATCCTCAACATCCTCAACACTGACTTATCAAAGAGCTGCTAGTAAACCGAAGCTTTTCTGTTTCGCAGGCGACAACTGTTCAGTGAATGTGAATGAATGTGAGTCTGCGCCGTGTGAAAACGGAGGCACCTGTGAAGATTTCATCAACGCGTTTCAGTGCTCGTGTCCTCTAGGATTCGCAGGTGTGTAAATGTGCTCTGTACAACACCTGACTTTACTTCAGATCATTCAAAATAATGCAGATATATCAGTGGCTGAATACGCAACGTATTGTAGGCTCACTGGAAAATCTCTATTTATTTAGCCTCTATTTACATTTTTGCAAAACTCCACAAACTATGTTGTTTTAGTATAATTGAGATACTATTACAAGTTTTATTTTTACGTTTAGCATTTACATTTTAGTTTTGGTTAAAGTTTTAGTAATTTTGTGTAATTAAAAAAAGTTATATTAAAGATTTTAGTATTATTAAGATACTATTGTAGGTTAAATAAAATTTGGAATATTTTTTTTTTCATGTTTCCTTTTTTATTTTAATTTTCTTGTTGAAACTAAAACAGACAAACAATTGCTTGACATTTTAGTATAATTATTAATATTTTAATATAATTATTACTAATTAATAAGAATTAGTATAATTATTAATATTTTCAGTCGGTTTTAATTTTCATTTTAATTTCAGTTAAAGTTTTAGTAATTTTCTTGTGCTTTTTCATCATTTTTAGTTTTTTAATCTGTCTATATTATTATTACATTTTTCGTTATTGTAGTACATCTAAACTAAATTAAAATGAGAAGACTTGACTTTGTTTAGATACTATTATATCTCAAAGTGAGATACTATTAAAGTTTTAATTAATGTTTTTCTTTTTTTTCTTTTTTTAAAATTTTTGGTTAAAGTCATAGTAATTTTGTAGTGCATATTTGTTATTTTAAGTTTAGTTTTTTTGTTTAATCTGTCTATATTCTTTCTATCAACTGACAATAGCTTTAAGAAGTTTAAGAATTTATACAGATTTAAAGTTTTAGTAATTTTCTTTACACTAAAATAAAAACCATAAAAAAATATATATATTAGAAAATTTGGTATCATTAAGATACTGTAGTAGTTTTGTTAAAATTTTGAATGTTTTTATTTTCATATTTTTATTTTTAATTTAATTATAGTTTAGCAATTTAGTTGAAACTGAAACTAAAACAAGCAAACGAAAAACATTTAATTTTATAATTTTAGTATTACTGAGTTACTATTATAGTTTTTATTAATATTTTGAATCAGTTTTTATTTTCATATTTTCGTTTTAATTTTAGTTTTTTAATGTCTATATTGTTTTTTTTTTTAATTACATTTTTAGTTATTGTAGTCAGTGTTGGGGGTAATGCGAGTTACGTAATATTAAAAGTGTTTTAATAGTCATAATTTTTGTATGATTTGTTTTCTTAAAGAATTACAGCGTGTCTTTCTGTCTAATTCAAAAATAATCTTCGTCATTAACCTGTTATTAAAAGTTCATACAGAACCGCTCAGTTTTAGTCCTAAATCGTGAAAGAAAATGATCATTTTCATCATGTAATCTGTATTTAGTAATCTACTACAATATGTAAATAATCTACCCAGCATTGTCTGATGCCCAGTTTTCTCTGTAACTATTTACGAAGTTAGGAAATCCTCTGTATGATGCTTAGCGTTTAAAAATCTGTTCAGATTTGGAAAGTCGCATAGTTTATTCCAGCCTGTAGAGGCTGAAACGCTCCCACATGGACAGCACTCAAATCACATCTCCAGTAATGAGTGGATCCTCTGGCTGGCATGGAAAGCAATCGCTCAGACCGGCCGTCCGGCGGACAGACAGACATTCCTAATGTCAGCACTGACAGAAGCCAGCTGGGACGGGAGGGGAGGCTCAGAGGATTATTATCCCAGCGGAGGGGGAGTCCTGTTAGCTGTAATCACTCCTGGACGCTTGGTACAGAGAGGTGGATCGACTTATGCGAGACGGAAAAAACTAGGAAGCTAGAAAGAGAGAAGTTAGACAGGGACTGAGAGGAAGAAATCGCTGGACGTCTGCACTGGAAACTGTCACCTGTGTGTCAGTGTCTGCTGCGGCTCGTCTGGACGTTTGGCAGGATGAGAGGACTAATAGTGAGAGTGATTTGCAGCGGGCTGCTTCTCCTGACAGGTAAAGCGTTGCAGCTTTCCGGAAGATTCCGGCATTAATGTCAAATTAACCTGCGGAGAGCTTTGGAAAAACAACACTGAATATTGTATATTGTAGAATGTGTGCAGGGTTTCCGTTCATGTTTTATTAAGCACATAGTTAATGCAACAAGTGATTTTCTGACTCAGTATTTGTTTGTTTTCCAGTACAAATATGACATGAGATATAATGAGGCTTGCTTTCTGAACAAAAAAAAAAACATCAAAATGAAGTGCGTTTATGCGTAAAACGAGAAAAAGATCAATTTAAGAAAAATGTGTTTTCCCTTTCAATTGTTTATTTTTCTTGATTTAAAAATAGAATTGTGATTTTGATAAATCAGAAAACTCCACTTGTTATTTTATGTTATTTTGCATCTCAAGTAAATGTATCTTAATTTTATAATTTAGATATTTGAACTGGACATTATTTTACACTATTTTATTCATTTTTATTCATATTTCTATTTTTATTTTCTGTTTTTATTTTAATTTTAGTTAAAGGTTTAATTGTTGTGTGTTTGTCATTTTTATTATTAGTATTTTTTTTATATATGTCAATTTAGTTTTTTAAAAAGTTAATTAAATTTTAGGTTTTAATTTAGTTAGTTTTAGTTATTTTAGTAGTTCAGTGTAAACTAAAATTGAAAATGAGAAATGTTGCCTTGGCAACTAGCTTAAAATTTGAAAATTTAAAATTTGAAAATTTTAACTTTTTGTTTTTATATTTCAGTTTCATATTTTAATTTCAGTTAGTAAGTTTTAATTTTTATTTTAGTTTATTTTAGTTATTTTAGTACATTCAGTTTAACAACAAGGTGAACTAAATTAAAATGATAAATGTTGCTTTGGTGATTTTATAAATTATAAATTATTATTATTATTTTTATTTTTTAATATTTTAGTTTATCTCAAGTTTCTATGATTTTAATTTATTTAACTATAACTGCATATAATAAAACAACACTAAAGTACTGAGGAAGAAAATCACTTTTTGCCTGCTCTAGATTTGTATTTTCTGGTTTACTCTTGATATTCAGCATATTTGCACTGCTAATATTGTTGGTTTTAGTATAAACATGCATGACAAAAGCATAGGTGAAGTGATTAATGTAATTTAACAGTAGCACAGCTTTTTGCATTCTGCATTGCATGTGCTAGAATTGAGTTCTGAGTCATTTTAGAGCTTTTCGTATCATGCATCGTTTCAGAGGAGCCTATCAGTTATCTTAGTTTCATGTTTAATATTGCCAAGGACTGCTAAACATCTTGCATGCAAGTACTATAAACTTTTACAGTTTGCACTGGCTAAAACCGATTATGATAACTCACAGGAATGGTTGCACAGTAGCAGTGTGTGTTTGACACCTGCTGTCATCCTCAGAGATGGACTTCCTTGCTCAGCTGCATGTGCACATGTAGTGCATACATTTGTTTAGTTTGGTCATATTTGCTGGTTCAGTGTTATTTTTCAATGCAGTAGTTAACAGTCATCCCACAGACTAAACAAACAGCAGTTAAGTTAAAGTAGCATTTTCAACCATATGCTGACGTACCAATCCTTTAGCAGGATTACATTATTAACTGATTAAAGACAGGATTAAAGTAAATGCAATTACAAGTCAATTAATTTCCTTTAGTTCACTGTTCTGGAAGTCATTGGCTCTGATGTGTTAAGGTCGTCCTGTACATTACAGTAGCTTCGTAGGTTGATTTTTGTCTTTCTTTTTTATTTTTTTTATGATTTTCTGCTTAAAACTTACGTTACGAAAACTGTATTTTCTGTTTTGTAGGCCTTTAAGCATATATGTAATACTTTTGGTCAATATTTTTTAATTTAGTTTACTTTTATTTTATTATATATTTTCTGTTTTCAGTGATTTTTTTTTCAGTGGTTGTAGTGATTTTTAGGTAGTTAATAATTTTGTGGTAGTAATTTTGTTGAATGTTTTTGTCATTTTTATGATATTTATTTTTATGAATGTATTTTTATTACATTTTTTATCTATATTTTCAATTATTGTCATTTTTAAAGTAGTAGTTTTAAATATGTTTTAGTACTTTAAGTGTGTGTGTGTGTGTTATATATATATATACAGCATTTATGTATGTGTATATATATATATGTGTATATATATATATATATATATATATATATATATATATATATATATATATATATATATATATATATATATATATATATATATATATACATACATATTTATACAGTTTTTGTGGAATATATTTTAATTTATTTTTAGTTTCATTTTATTATTAGATTTTTATTTTTTGTTTTAAATTAGTTTTAGTAATTTAATTGTTCAAATAATTATATTTAAATTTTTAAAAATTATATTTACATTAAGTATGTCTATTGTTGTAATTTTAAGTTTTACTTTTTTAATTTAGTAGTAGGTATATTAGTACTTTTAGTGTGTGTGTGTGTGTGTGTGTAAGATTTGTTATATTTTTTAAAATTTTAATTTTGATTTATTTTAATATTCTCAATTATGTCTAAAGTGTATATATATATAAATTACCTTTTTCCTGTAGATCTACATTTTTAGATTTTATTTTATTTCAAGTACTTTGCAAGCATTTTTTCTGGTTTTAGTTTTAGTTAACAACAACCTAGCTTTTAATTCTGGCTTTTAATTGTAAGCCTAAATGCGTTCTGCTGCTACAAAATATTACATAAATAACTATAAAATAATTAAATATAAACATATATTTTTAAATGAATTACCCAAGCATGTTTATATAGTTTTTCATTTTAATTTTATTTGAGTACATCGTTTTTATTATATTTTCTTTTTTAATTTTAAATTAGTTTTGGTAATTTTATTGTGTTTTATATAAAATAAATAAATCTAAAATAAATTACTCTAAAATAATTAAATGTATGTCATTTTAAAATAAATTACCTAAGCATCTAGTTAATCATTAAATCTAGTCTAGTTACTCATAGGAAGTTTTCTTTTTTCTTTATCTACATTTATGATGTAAGGTGTAAATGCACGTTTACTGTGGTTGAATGTCTGTGCCAAGTGCATTACGTGACCTTAGTCTGTGTAATTCCCTCTGCAGGTGTCGTGTGTGAGATTAACGTGGACGAGTGCGAGAGCGAACCCTGTCAGAACGGCGGCCGGTGTGAAGATGCCATTAATGACTACACGTGTCACTGTCCACCTCCTGCGCTGGATCAGCTGCCTTGGGGCGGCCGCGACTGTGACATCCAGCTGACGGGCTGTGTGCGTGACCCCTGCCAAAACAACGCCACCTGTGTGCCTTCACTGCACGAAGACCAGCATCAACACACCTGCAGATGCCCTTCAGGTTTCCACGGTGACACATGTGGAACATCCACCACCTTCTCCGTGACGACGGGAAGTTATCTGGTCATCGAGGTCCCGCACATCAACAGGACCCGCAGGCAGGCGGCATCGCAAGGGCCCAGCGTCCAGCTGAGGTTCAGGACGACCTTGCCGGATCTAATTCTCTTCTTCCGGGGAAGCCGAGAGCACTTTTTTATTCTGGAGCTAATTGGTGGAAATCTGCACTCCAGAGCCGAATCGGGAGACTTAAAGCTCGCCGTGCAGTTAATTGGGGATTTCAATGACGGACACTGGCACGAAATATTGGTTAGTGTGGATGAGAGACTAACTCTGACCTCGCTATCAGACGACGTGACCAAAGCTGAGGATGGAGGACACAACCAGCTTTTGTCCTTCCAGCCGCACGGTTTGGAGAAAATCCACCTTGGCGGGGTGCCGCAGGAATACCTCAACAAAACCGCATCCAGGACGGGATTCGTGGGATGTTTTGAGGATCTGCTGGTTGATTCTCAGCCGGTTCTTCCTCAAAGCTTTAGCCCACAGCCGGACGTCCAGATGGGCTGTGAGAAGAGCGACTGGTGCGGTCGGGACCCCTGCGCTGAGCGCGGACGCTGTGTGGATCTGTGGTCAGACTACAGGTGTGACTGCCACAGGCCATTTCATGGACACAACTGTACAGAAGGTGAGGTTACTCATTAAATAACAGCTTGATGGAATAAATTTGCATTTTTTCCCAAATTTGCTTTGTAAAAAAAAATTGTGTAAAAAAATGTGTGTGCATATTCATATATAATAATAATGTAGTTATAGCTAATAATTATTTAAATTCTAAAATGTAAAATTAAAATAAGTTTAAAATGAAAACAAATTAAAACACTTTATAAATTTCTATATATGTAAATGTATATATTTTTTAATTAGATATTTTTAATAAATAAATAATGTTTTGTAAAAAAGGTAAAAAAATATATATATATAATTTATATATATATTGTAGTAATTTATATATTTATTTGGAAGAAAAAAATGTGTATATTCATATAATAATAATAATAATAATCATAATAATATAAAGTTATAGCTAATAATTATAAATATGTAAAAACTCTTAAATATAATATATATTGATGGACTCTGGCACGAAATATTGGTTAGTGTGGATGAGAGACTAACTCTGTATGTAACCTGTGTGTGTATATACATTTAATTAGATATTTTTAATAAATAATAAATAAATGTAATATTCTGTATAATTAATTCACATTACATATTTATGTGCATTTTTAATATGTATATATGTGTAGATATCTTAAATTATTGTAATAATTTTTAGAAGAAAAATGTGTATTCAATAATAATAGTAACAATAATGTTATAATAATAATGTAATTTTTTATAATATTATAATATAATTAATAATATATAATATATTTAATAATATATTATATTATTAAGTTACTAATTAATTATAAAAATGTAAAATTGAAATCATATATATATATATATATATATATATATGTATATGTGTGTGTGTGTGTGTATATATATATATATATATATATATATATGTATATATATAGTTCATGCAAGAACTATATATATGCTAGACTGATACAAGGCTGTTTATAAGCTTAAGAAAAGCTCAGAATTAATGAAATAATAAAATATTAAAATCATTTTAAAATAAAAACTGAATAAAACACAATAATTGTATATATTGTACAGTTATGGACTTAAAAATATTAATTTAAAGTCTCAGTGGTACTTTAAATAAATTTTTGCTTAATTTAATTTTAGGGGTTCGGCTGACCAAAAAAAGTTTGTGAATAAAAATCATCACTGAGAACTGAACAAGAATGAAAATTTAATTGGAATGACCAAAATGCTGAATTAAAGATGGTAACAAGAATCTTTAATTGCCATGAAAATATTGTCACAAGTTAAAAAAAAGTAATCAAAAAGTATTTGATCAAATATAAATTCTCATGATGGGTTTTTGTGTGATGATGGTTTCATATTCGCACTGATATTTTACTGAAACCTCTGAACTGTGTTTCCCACCAGAGTTCACATCCTGGACATTCAGTCCCGAGCGCAACAGGAGCTTCGCTGCGTTTCCCATCCTGCAGCAGCACACTGGTAATGTGACGGTTTCACTGTGGCTGAAATCACGTCAGTTGAACGGCCTGGTCTTTCAGCTCCAGCGTGAGAATCAAGCTTACCTCACTTTTTTCCTAAAAAACGGCTCATTATACATCGCGATATACAACTCCATCAGAAGAGCCTCCAGCTTCCTAACCGATGGGGAAAAGGTCTTTGTGTCCATTAAAAAAGAACAAGGCTCCATATTATTTAACCAAACGCAGCAGGTTTTTGCTCCCAGAGAGTTTGTTGGTTTTGAGGTGGAGGCTGGAGATGTGGCGTATCTCGGAGGACTTCCCGAAGGAGAAAACGCTGGACAGTGGGGCGGATATTTTAAGGGCTGCCTGCAGGACGTACGTATAGACGACACACAGCTGTACATGTACTCCGGCAGCATCAGCCAAAAACCACAGCATCCCAGCTACTTACCCAGAAACTCATCCAATGTGCTGGAGGGCTGCGTCGGCGACCAGACCTGTAAGGTGAGATTTCCACAAAAATATCAACTATTTTCAACATTGATAATAATCAGAAATGTTTGTTGAGCAGCAAATCAGCATATTAGAATGATTTCTGAAGGATTGTGTGACACTGAAGACTGGTGTAATGATGCTGAAAATTCAGCTTTGCGTCGCAGAAATAAATTACATTTTAAAATATATTCACATAGAAAACAGCTATTTGAAATTGTAATAATATTTCACAATATTGCTGATTTTACTGTATTTCTGATTAATGAAATGCAGAATTGGTGAGCCAAAAAGACATGTTTTCCAAAGTATGTTTACAAATCCATTTTGATTCATTTGAGTAAAAACATGTTTTCTTTACCAAGAAAGTAGCAAGATGAAAAGCACTATTTTCTGTTTCCAACTTTCACATAGCATCTTTAGGTTATAATAACATTAAAAAATCAAATCCAGATTTAGATTTTTAAAGATTTATTATGAAAACAAATAATTTTTTCTCAAAATGCAATAAATCCATCAGGGCTCTACGCTTACTTTTCTTTTTAGGATCACTTGTGCTCCCAACTTAAGAAATTTAGGAGCACAGTCAACATTTTAGGAGCACCTTCTAATCAATTATCAAAAAATCTGATAAAAAATGTGCCTTGCCATTACGAGGTGATATTTGACTCTTTAAAGTGAATTAAAGGGGAATTTTATTTTTACCTGTGTAATGCCTCTTTTAACTTTATTAAAAGCATGTCATCTTTTATGTCATTTTTTTAAAAATGATATTTTATAAGCTTTTTAAAATTTCTAATTAAAACAACAGAATAAGAATAAGTTGCCAATCAAATGAAATTAGTATTAACACAATTAATTTGTACTACAGAAGTGGCACAGAAGAACACAAAAGTGGCTTGTAGGTGTATTTTCATGTTTAATGAGGCTCAGAGGTGGCATGCTTGCAATCAAATTCATAAACTCATGTTGAGATTAATGTTTTAAATATAACATTTTGAATATAGAAATATTAAATGATTTAAATAACTGCAAATAAGATTTTAAAAACTAAAACTGCCAGTAGGTGGCGGCAAGACACTGATTTGATTACTGAATCATATCATTCGATTCGTTCGAACGGCTGATTCATTCAGGAATAAAGCAAGTGACTCTCTTTATAAATGGGAAATTGAATCATTGACTCACTAGATCCGTTTAAAACGCACGTTCATTCATAAAGGAAACACAGCTGTGTTTGAACTAGGGCTGTGCGATTCCGAAAATTTTGGAATCGATTCCTCACTGTTGTTTCGATTCTTGTTTTTTATAGAGTGGAGAAACCTAATTTCGCCATGACTGTAGGATATAGGTCTTAGAAAGTAGCCTAATCATAATATAAAGCTTTGGTTTTAAAAATTATGATACATTTCTGTATTTAATTTTGTCACTTTGTCTACGTTGCACATGAAATAGCCCACAGCACAGGAGTGGACATGCGTTTGTTGCATGAATGGAACAAGGCAGTTCAGCTTTGCGCAAATTAGCAAACTGTACACAAACAAAAAAATAACCAGAACAACAACACTGATATAAGAGCTCGTGGTTTATCTGTCGAATCAGATGCGCTCTCTGCCACTGATCTGTGCTCTCGGCGTTTTCTTGCAGAATTATCATTGGCTGATAGAAAGGTTAAAAATAGCATTTTATGTAAGATGAAAATAGAATCAAGACCCTCGATCACGTCATGATCTATTCTGTCGTGCAGCGCTCAAAACTGTGGACAATATAAGGCCATTCCACCGTAAAATAGCTTTTGAATCGTTTTTGAACTGGTTCATTAAAACGATCTAAAAGAAAGAACCTTTTCGTGGAAACCAATCGGACTTCTAATCACTATTAGCGAGCAAGGCTGCATCCTCAAACTCAGACGTGCTCAGTACCGGATCTATTCATTCAGTTTATTTTCGTGAATCGATGTTCAGCGACGTTTCATGACAACAGCCGAGATATGCAGCCTTCATATGATGCAGCCTTTCGTTTGAGAGGCGCCCATAGATAAGCTTTCTTGAACCGAAAACGGCTATGAGTGGAGAGTCGCATCGGAATCGATTCTTTTTGGAATCGACTCCCAGCCCTAGTTTGAACGGAGATGCAAAGCGGCTCAGGTGTGACTTGTTTCAAACTATTTCTGACGATGAAATAGAGCAAAATCAGGTAATAGTGTTATAGTCAGACAATATAAGTTACTTCTTGTTTATTTAAGTGTGGTATTAAACCAATATCTCATTTACAAACTGCCTTAAAAAATCATTAAAAGCAGTCACTCACCTTAGCTCATCGCGATCTCACAAAGTTCCATTATAATCAACGAAGCTCTCTACACTGCACAGTGAATCTCTTACTTGCACTCTCTCTACACTTTGTCTATGAAAGGATTCGTCAGATATGTCTGTAATACATTACTCAATGTTGAAAACTAGGATGTGGGGTGTATTCAAAGCGGCGCCTACTGTTTACATTGCGTGAAATGGTGCGCTGTGATTGGCTGAGCGGATGTATCGCATTCTGCCGAGAAGGGAGACTGACGTTTGTCGCGCTTTGGAAAGCTAGGGAGAAAACATGACAGAATAGCATGACGGATATCACATTTTGCGTAAAATTAAAAATTACCTTTTCAATACTGACCAGATACAATACTGATTTTTGGCAGGAACTCAATGAAAAAAAGGCGTTTATTGTGTTTTGGAACCAAACTCAAACTTTTGAACGGTAGTCTAGTTTTTCTGATGATCTTTACATTCTTAAGGGTGTTATTCACTTCTCTAGTGCTTGTCTGGTCTTCTCAGATTTTGCTGTTTGACTCTGTCATTGCAGATGAAGCCGTGTCTGAACGGAGGGAAATGTCGGGTGATCTGGAATGACTTTGTGTGCTCGTGTCCGCTGAACTTCTCCGGGAAGACGTGTGACACTCGCGTGTGGTGCGTCAGCGATCCGTGTGACTCTGGAACTCGGTGTGTCGATTTACCTGATGGTTATGAGTGTGAGTATCTATTCTGTTGAGGCTTCATTATCAGATGAATTTTGTTTTGTTTTTTCAGAAAGAAAACAGACAGTTGAGCTCACAGATGAAACACAAGCAGCCAATTAGAATAAATAAACATTTAACTCTTATATTATGTTCTGGGTCTGTTTGACCCTCAACACATTGTTGTCGGAAACAGTGAGTTGTCAGAAATACTGGTTATCCTAGGTAGTTTTTCTTGAAAGTGTGACTGTTTGTCATTTAAAGTCATAAATGCACTACTAGTCAAAAGTTATTGAACCGTACGATTTTTAATGTTTTTGGAAGAAGCCTTTTCTGCTCACCAAGCCTGCATTTATTTGATCCAAAGTACAGCAAAAACAGTAAAAATCTTAAATATTTTTACAATTTAAAATAACTGTTTTCTGTTTGAATATATTTTAAAATTTAATTTATTCCTGTGATTTCAAAGCTGAATTTTTAGCATCATTACTCCAGTCTTCAGTGTCACATCATCCTTCAGAAATCATTCAAATATTCTGCTTTGCTGCTCAAAAAAACACTTATTATCTTACTGTTTAAAAAGTTTTGACTGGTAGTGTAAACCTGCAAAATGTCAACGCTCTGGTGGAATCTTTATAAATTCATTACAGTTTATTATGATTGTGATTTTTAGCAGGTCAGTTTGACCCCCTCAAATAAATTTTTTATGTTTATTAGCTACATTCTGAGGTTGTTTAACTGAACATTTATGCATTTGGAAGACACTTTTATTAAAGAAATGGATGCATTGCGGGGTTGTTATAAAACATTTCTGTTACTTAAAATAAAGTTTAACTGAAATAAAATATAAAAAACATAAACATTTTATGTCAGCTAATTCCCAAAGTGAAATTTTTCATGATCTTTTAGTTTACCTTGATGTACTAAAATAACTAAAACTGAAATAAAATAAAAAAGATATGTTTAAAAAAACAAAATTATCGTGAATCGATTTTGTTTTTTAAAATTTGAACTTTGAATTTAAAAACGTATGAATATGTGAAAAAAAAAAAAATGTTAATTTTCCAGAAAATCATGATCTTCAGGACACACTCACCAAAAAAAAAAACAAAAAAAACAATTTACAATATAATACAATATAAAAAAGTAAAAAAAAAATAAAAAAAAGAACAACAACAATAAATAAATAAATAAAAGATATATTTTTAAAAAACAAACAAAAAAATGAAAACAGAAAATCTGGATTCAAAATTTAATTTAAACTTATGAATATGAAAAAAATATGTGCATTTTCCTGGGAATTATGATCTTCATGACACACTCACTAAAAACAAACAAACAAACAAACAACATTTTACATTTAAAATTACATTTCTTGATAATACAATATTTACATTTTGTGAAAAAATGTAAAAATAAATAAATGAAAATGATATATTTTAAAAAATATATATATATATTTTAAATGACAAAACATACAACAAAATTACTAGAATTTTAACTAAAATTAAAACGAAAACAGAAAATATGGAAATAAAAACTGATTCAAAATTTGAACTTTAAATTAAAACTTCAAAAAAAATGTGAATTTCTCTGGGAATCATGATTCTTAGGACACACTCACCAAAAAAAAAAACAATGTTTCACATTTAAAATTACATTTCCTGATAATATAATATAATATTTACATTTTGTTAGATATAATTAAAATAAAATGACTAAAACTAAAAAGTATAAATACGTAATAAACATTTAAAAATGCTAATAAAAATGACAAAAACAAAAAAATAACTAAACTAAAATTAAAATGACTAAAAATAATTGATAAAACTTACTAAAACTAAAACAAAAAATACAAAAATTGAATTGAAATTGAAAACTTAAAAATAAAAAATAATAGTATCTCAATGATACTAAAATAAAACTATACATAACATTAAAATCAAACTCAGTATTTTAACTTAATACAAGGATAAAGTATGGTTGAAAACGCATAAAGTCCGAAGATGTGCTTTAAAGCAGGACGTCTCAAGCAGCAGATGTTAGTGTTTACCTAAAAAAAAAAAAAAAGTAAGTACTCAATGTTATCATTCCTGTAATAAACTCCTCCTCACTTCAGGTTTAGCCAACGCCACATTTGAGAGCAACGCTTTGAAGTTCAGCGCCAACGGCTCCTTGTTCCTCCCCGTGACGAGCATCTCAATGAGGCTCCGAACACGTGAGGAGAACGGGACGCTGTTACGCGCCTCCAACCGTCTGGAGTTCTTCTGCATGGGGCTTCTAAACTCCTCGCTCATCGTGAAGTTTCGTGACGGGAACAGTCTGGAGGTGCATGGCTTTGCCAGCGACATCCCTGTATCGGACGGCGACTGGCACCAGGTGGAGCTCTCCATGTCCAGCTCGAGGATCGCGGCGTCCCGTTGGCACCTCACCGTCGACGGACAAGCGGCTGGACTGAGTTTGGCCTCCGCCGGCAACATGGAGTTCTTCAACTCCTCCACCGTTTTGTTGGCAGAGAACTACACCGGCTGTTTGGGCGAGGTGCGGATCGGTGGCATTTATTTACCGTTTTCAGGTCTCCTAGAGGAAGAAGCTCCACAAACGTCACAGTTCATCCGAGTTGGAGGGGTTTCAGAGCCTCGTCTGGGATGCAGCAGCTCCTCCTCGTGTCTTTCTGATCCCTGCCAGAACAACGGCACCTGCACGGATCTCTTCAACCTCCTCTCTTGTGAATGTCGTCCAGGATGGACGGGCGAACGTTGCCAGGAGAACATCGACGAGTGTGTCCAGCAGCCCTGCGTCCATGGGATGTGCCGGGACCTGCCGGGGGAATACGTGTGCCAGTGCGCTCCCGGATACACTGGGAAGAACTGCCAGCTGGAGGCGGACGTGTGCCAGGAGCATCGCTGTGAGAACGGAGGCTCATGTGTGGCTGCGTTTACAGGATACACCTGCGTCTGTCCACCTGATCACACCGGACCCTTCTGCCAGTGAGTCTGACCACTCAGTATTTATATAGTCTTTTCTGCTCACCAAGGCTGCATTTGTTTGATCAAAAATACAGTAAAAACAGTGAAATTGTGAAATATTATTGCAATTTCAAATAACACGTTTTCTATGTGAACGTATTTTAAAATGTAATTTATTTCTGTGATCAAAGCTGAAATTTTCAGCATCATTACTCCAGTCTTCAGTGTCACATGATCCTTCAGAAATCAATGTAATATTTCTTATATCTCTCTCTCTATATGTGTATATATATATATATATATATATTTATAAACAGTCAGATTTTTATTGCATTTATTTAATCAAAAATACAGTAAAAACAGTAATTTTATTACAATTTAAAATTTCTACAAAAAAATGTGTATGTATGTGTATGTGTATATATATATATATATATATATATATATATATATATATATATATATATATACTGTGTGTGTATATATATATATATATATATATATATATATATAGATCGATCGATCGATCGATAGATGCTATTAACGTTTTTATTAATATTTAGTATAAGTACTTTTTATTTTTATATTTTATTTTCTATGTAGTTAAAGTTTAGTAACTGTTGCCTTGGCAACTCACTGGAATAAAGCAAGTATTTTTTTAAATGTAAATTTTATTTCAATGTATTCATTTTTTATATGGCTATATAGTTTTTAGCAGTTTTTGTTTCATTTTTTTTTTATACCAATGTAAAGTTGAGAAAATTGAGAATTTTTAATTTTTTAAAAATGATTTTAGTTTTATTTACCTCTATTAACCATATTAGCAATGTTGGAAAAGTCAGATATGTTCCTCTAATAACACCAAAGAGGAATGTGACATTTATAATTTATATATATATTTATATATATTTTAATTTTTTATTAATATTTAGTATAATTATGTAGATGTATTTTTTTTTATTATTATTATAGTTTAACTGAGAAATGTTGCTTTGCCAAACTTGCTGATATAAAGCAAATAATTTTTCAAAATTTTGTTTTAATTTTTAATTTTTAATTTTATGTATTTATTAATTTATTTATTTTGGTATATTTTGATTTTGGTTTTTTTATAAAGCGAGAAACGTTTCTTTAAGTATTAAAAAAAAAAAATTAGTTAACAATTAAAAAAAAAAAAGTTTTAGTTTGTCTTATTTTTAGTTACCTCTTATAACCATGTTAGCAAGGTTTGGAAAGTCAGATACATTGCTTTAATAACACCAAAGGACAGACTTCAAGTTTACTTTGAAGAATGTGACATTCTTAATTTATACCATACTTTCCTACTAAAAATATTGAATTAAAAAAAAATAAATAACTAATAATAATAAAAGATAAATTAAATAAAAATGTGTTAATTGATATAAAGCTGAATATATAGCTATATTGTTTTTTTATTTTTTTTTTTTAGTTAAACTGAGAAAATGTTGCCTTGCCAAACTTACTGAAATAAAGAAAATAATTTTTTACAATTTTATTTGAATTATTTATTTATTTGTGTATGTATGTATATATTTATTTATTGGTAGTTTTTCATTGAATTAAATTAAATTGAAAGTAAATTTAAATTTTTAATTTATGTGAAGTTTTCATTTATCCCATTCTTATCTAAAAATATTAAATTAAAAAACTGTTAACTAAAGAAAGCTTAAATAAAATAAAA
Source organism: Labeo catla (assembly GCA_012976165.1). Classification (NCBI taxonomy): domain Eukaryota; kingdom Metazoa; phylum Chordata; class Actinopteri; order Cypriniformes; family Cyprinidae; genus Labeo; species Labeo catla. The sequence continues at coordinate 255,050 of VONZ01000736.1, forward strand.
TATAAATATTAGTGGAAAACAAACAGCTTTAAAAAATACGGGGTTTGGAAAAGTGTGGAATTTGATTTAAATATTTTACATGTCTGGAAAGGTATGGGGAAAAAAAGAAAACAGAGTATGGAAAAGTATTTGTGTTTCCAGACTTTTGCCCCTATTTAGTTTTTTACAAAAGAATCATTAAGAATTTAATGAAAATAAATGTATTGTACAAGAAGTCAGTCAAAATACAACTGAATGAATTCAAGGTGCACTTTTTCATTATGCAAATTGCAGATTATAGGCATTTTGGGTTTCTTCTCACAACATTCTCAGCACCGTATTACATAGCCTCAAGGACCTTTGCAAAAATAAAAATATACAGACATTTATGTACACACAAGAAACCATTAAACTTAGGATATAGGACAATGCACACTGATCCACCTATTGCACCATCAGTCCATTACACGGTGTGGTTTCTTGGCGGCCACAGAGTATGCATCAAAAAAACCTAAGGCTTTGAAATACGGCATACTGCCCTTTTTTCTTTTTACAGTACCGGTCTTTTTTTATAAACCCTTTAACTTTTTAAGTTCAAGATGGCAAATTTTATGCCATCAGCCCAGCTCGTGTCATGGTTTCTCTGCCGCCACAGAGGATGTGTTAAATTGGACATTAGGCCTTGATATTAGAGGTACTACCATAAGAGCTATATACCAAATATAAAGCTGAAAATAGTGCTTTATGAACCATTTATGTTATATATGGATATGGTCGGAAAATCTACTGAGAGGTTTGGAAAATTCTGGAAAGGGTTCTGGAAAAGTATGGAATTTTGAAATGGAAAATGGGTAGGAACCCTGATAAATGTAATATTTTTTTTCCCTAATATTTATATTTTATTTTAGCCTTATTTCAATGGACATTCATTATTTTTAATGGCTTTCTAAATCAGATTAAACATGTACAATGTGTATGCTGAACTTATCTGGATTGAACCTAATTGAATCAACTACGTATGATATCTTCCTGTTGTATTTGCACATTATAGAGTAAATGTAAATCCCTTTATTGATCATTTATCATTGTGTCTCATCCATCAGGTGGCGTTTTCCTCCTCAACAGTGTGATGTGGATTTACAGTGTGAACATGGAGGCGTTTGTAGTGAGGGATCATGGGGAGCGAACTGTACCTGCAGACCGGGCTTCACTGGAGACAGGTGAGACCAGACCAACATCAGAATCACATGATTAAATGTGCAGACTGCAGTGAGTCTGATGACTTTCTGTGTTTCAGATGTGAAGTGGACATAGATGAGTGTGAGTCGAACCCGTGTCATAATGGAGGCACGTGTATGAACAGACACAATCACTACCTCTGTGAATGTGTGTCTGACTTCAGCGGAGAAAACTGTGATAATACGGTCAGTTCTTGGGTCTTGTTCATTCAGCTAGGCAATGATTTTGTTTCATGTATGTTTTAAAGGCCCTAAGAAAACTGTTTTACTTTCTCCCAAATTCCGTTTTGTTTTTCAGTTTAAATTTTTTTTTTCTGAATTTTTATATTAAAACCTTCACACTTTAAATTGAATGGTTCAGTTAAAATACAGTAATTAAAAAGTATGTCTAATTAATTGAAATCATGAGAAATACATACATTTATTTTAGTTTTTTTTTTAATTTAAAATTTTAGGACCCTATGTTTAACCCCCCCACCATATTTTGTCCAAAAAATTGTGTTTTCCACTTTTTATTTGTTCTGGATTATTCTTTTTTTTTTCCCCATTTGATATTTCTGCATTCCGAAATCAAATGTAAGCAAATAAATAAATACCGGCATGTCAAATTAATTGAAGTCATGAAACTCATACAGTTTAACAATAATTTATTAAAAGTTAAACAAAAATTAAAACTTTAGGGCCCTGTGAAATTCATTTTAGTTTTCCAAAATTTTGTTTTTCACTTTTTTTGGATTATTTCCCAATGGTTAAAATAAATTAAATAAATAAAAATTAATGTAAATGTTATACATTTTTTAAAACATACAATTAAATTATTCCCCTTCGTTCCCCCTTTTTTCCATTTAATTAATTTATTTATTTTTTCATTTCAATATTTCTAAATTTTGTTTGAATGGATAAATTTAATTTTAGTCATCAAAAACCATGTAATTGAAATGATGAACTTATACAATTTAACGATAATTAATTGTAAGTTAAACAAAAAAATTAAATTTTAGAGCCCTATGAAATATTTATTTTTTCCCACATTTTATGTTTTCCCTTTAATTTTGTCTGGATTGATTGTCTATGTATTTATTTATATCTGTTTTAAAGGTTAAATTCAATTTTACAAATTCTATTTAAAATTTCCATTTTTAAAAGTTAAACAAAAATTTAAATTTTAGGACACTATAAAACCTATTTTATTGGTTTCTAAAATTTTGTTTTATTTTTCCCAAATTCTGTTCTCTATTTTTCTGGATTCTGTTTTTTTTTTTTGTTTTTTGTTTTGATGGACACATACATTTTTTATGAATCAAAAAGCAGGTCTTAATAATTAAAATTAATACAATTTCAATTTTTAAAAAAAAATAAATTAATTTTATAATTTCCCTATGAATGAGACACATGAAATGAAATTCTTTTCAGATTTTTTTTTTAACATTTAAATTTAATTTTTCTGACTGGATTCTGTGTTTTCCTCCTCATGTCATCCTGCAGAAGCAGCAGCAGCAGGAGCGTGTGCCGTGGCTGATGGTGGCCGTCCCATTGGCGTGTCTGGCCGTCCTGCTAGCAGCGATCGGGCTGGTTTGCCTGGCTCTCACCGCCCGAAAGAAACGCCAGTCGGAGGGAACCTACAGCCCCAGTCAACAGGAAGTAGCTGGAGCCCGACTAGAGATGGGCAGCGTGCTGAAAGTGCCTCCAGAGGAGAGACTCATCTGACATCAGTCGTCCTGTGGACAGTTTGGGCTGAACACACACGTACCCATGACACTTTAAAGCAGCAAACCAGACGGGTGTGACTTTTAGCCTGTTGATCAAAGCTGCATGTGCCTTTAGTGGAAGGTTAATGGAGAAAAAAAAAAAAAAAAACAGGTGATTCTCAATCATGAATGTTCACGTTCACCACTACAAGAGCAGAGGACATCTTCAGTTTGAGAAGGTTAGATGAAACCAATGTGAGAAATATAAACTGTGACCAATTTTCATCCCATATGGCAGAAAACATATTTTCAAATATATTTTAAAACATACAAAAATGGACATTAAAAAAAAAACGATTCACTAAAAAAAAAATATTTTCTACTAGTATTTTTTTTTTTTGGTATGTTTTTGAAAATATATTTTAAAATGCATATTTTTAAATATATATATATTTTAAAATGCTTTTATGAATACATATTTCTATATTGAAAATATGTTGCCCTTAATATAGTTAAAAGAATTTTTTTATATATAACTGAAAATTGAAACTAAATATATTTTTCGATCAATATACTTAATTGCACTTCACTGTTTACAACATATATTTAAAGCATATTTTGGACACAAAAATTACATATGTATATTTTCTGCCATATGGGATCTAATTTTTGTATTTTATACTGTGACAGTAATTCCAGTGGCAGGAAAGCACCAACGTTTGGAGTTTTTGGCAACAACAAAGTCTTTTTGTCCAAGTAAGTGTTCAGTTTGTGATGCGTTTTGGCTTTTTCATTTGATACATTTTCGTTATTCTCTATTCCAATGAGAACAGGCCATGATTCACAAAATCAGGCTTCAATTAATGCTACTTTAGCATGTGGATAAAGGTGTAAAACACTGGTAACATAGGTCAGGGGTTTTCAAACTGGGGTTCGGGGACCCCTAGGGGGCCACAAGGAAGTGCTAGTGGGTCCCTGGAAATGTTTGGAGAAAAAGCATAAAATAAATGTAAGACTTGTAGTATTATTATTGCAATTATTATTATTATTATATTATATATAATTATTAAAAGAATGAATACAAAATATGATTGAATAAAATAAATGAGTAAAAATGAAATGCGTATTATAGTAAAATGAATTATAAAATTAAGATTAAAAAGATGAATAAATAAATACTGTACTTTACTTTAAAATACATTTTAAATGTTTGTTTTAGAAAAAAAGAATAATAATGTAATTTAATACAAACTAAATATTTTCCAATTAATATTTTAGAGTTCTAATATACATTTTTCACAGTGTAAATTGGGTATTTATACAAGAAACTATTTAAATGTCTTTTACGTTTTAGAATGGGAATCCCTTGCACGATAATGATCATATTTGGGGGTCCGTCGCACCTAAAAGGTTGAAAACCCCTGACATAGGTAATTGTGACAATCATTTAATGTTCTCCCTCTCATGTGAAATAATGAAAAGCAACTATTTACGGCAACATGTATAGGAATGTGATATCCCTGAAAAGGAGACACAAATTAGAGATTTTATGAAGTCGGTAAGTTACCGTCCATAGTAGGGATGCACCGAAACGTATCGGCCGAAATGCTTGCGCGTTTTGTCCGTAAAGCCGGTTCTGTAATCAGCGGTAAATGCCATCAGGTGCGTGATTTCACGTTGAGCCGTATATACTACACACAGCCGTTGTTCACTGACGAGCTGCGCAAATTCACACTGATAATGAACATGGATTTGCGCAGCTCGTCAGTGAACAACGGCTGTGTGTAGTATATACGGCTCAACGTGACGCACCTGATGGCATTTACCGCTGATTACCCGGCTTTACTGACAAAACGCGCAAGCATTTCGGCGCATCCCTAGTCCATAGTGTCAAAAAGGCCTTTTAAGTAGAGGCATGTTAATACAAAAATTGAAGCATTGGTTGTGCCTTGCTAATATAATCAAAAAGTCAAGCACTGTATGTTTTCAGAATCCAGTTTTTCTTCCCTTATTTCGTTAAGCAAGGTTTTAATGTATTGTTTTTTTTAGACAAATTCTGTGCTACACTGGACTGATTTCACAGATGAGGTACGATTAAAAGAGAAGTCCACTTTCTAAAACAAAGATTCACATATAATGTACTCACCCCCTTGTCATCCAAGATGTTCATGTCTTTCTTTTGTCAGTTGTAAAGAAATTGTTTTTTATGGAAAACATTTCTGCATTTTTCTCCATATAATGGACTGATACGGTGCCCCGATTTTGAACTTCTAAAATGCAGTTTAAATGCGGCTTCAAACGATCCCAGTTATTTTAATAAAAATAAAAAAATAATATACTATTTAATGTCAAACGCTCGTCTTGTCTTACTCTGCCTGGACTGCTTTTTTTTCCCAGTTCATGACAGTTAGGGTATGTCGAAAAACTCCCATCTCATTTCTCCCTCAACTTCAAAATTGTCCTATATCACCGTTTTATCTTTTTTGTTAAGGGTGTTCGATCTCCTTCGCATGTTCACTTTGCAAAGACTGTGTCGGGACTTCTCCAGTGATGTAGGATGATTTTGAAATGATTTTTGAAGTTGAGGAAGAAAGTACGATTGGAGTTTTTCAACATACCCTAACTGTCTTGAGCCAGAATACACAGAGTTCAGGGACAGCAAGACAAGATGAGCGTTTGAGATTAAAAAGTATATAAATTGTATTATTTTTTAATGAAAATAACCGATCGTTTTGCTAGATAAGACCCTTCTTCCTCGGTTGGGATCGTTTGAAGCCACATTTAAACTGCATTTTGGAAGTTCAAAATCGGGGGCACCGTATCAGTCCATTATATGGAGAAAAATGCAGAAATGTTTTCCTCAAAAAACAATTTCTTTACAACTGACAAAAGAAAGACATGAACATCTTGGATGACAAGGGGGTGACTACATTATATGTGAATATTTGTTTCAGAAGTGGACTTCAAGCTGATGAAATGAAGTAACAGATGTATAATGAACATCGCTGAAATAGCGCAAAGAGCTTTTCTACATGTAAATGTTTTTCTGTATACTGTAAACGTGGTCAGTATTTGATGTTTAACACTGGACTGGTTAAAATCCACTGTGTTGTTTTTCCACTGGATTGATTGATTGTTTCTCTGCTGTTACAGTAATGCTGGGAGATGTGATGACTGTATTTGTGTATTTTTATATTCTGTTGTGTCATTTATACCACTTATTTCTACTTGATGTAAATTTTTCAGTCTTATTATGAGACAAAAGCATAATTTTATATTGCTGTATGTGACATTACTGAATGTGGCGTTTGAGCAAAAACAGCTGGGGTTTTTTTTTTCCCTATAATTTTTTTTTCAGTCAAACTGATTTCAATATATGAAGGGAATGTATGAACTGATAAAATGCTGAAAAATGTAAGTTGCATTGGATAAAAAAAAAAAATGTCTGGCAAATGCATAAATGTAGTCCAACATGGATCATGGTGAGGTTTTTTTTTTTGTTTAAGTATGGTAATTTTTTAGTCCATCACTAGTATTATAGAACCAAATGAAATGACGAAATGCCATTCTTCAGATAGTCCCAGGAAGCTGAAAAAAAAAGAAATGTTTTTATTATGCCACAGTGTTTCCCTCAAGCACCATCTAAATAAATAAAATTAAATTTTGGTTGATGAGGTAACAAAAAAATTAATAAAATCATATGAACCATGTTTGCCATAATTCTGGCAATTCTGAGATAGCCAATCCAGATTTCTATTTATAAGCCATGATCTACACACATCGCCCTTCAGATACTGATGTTCATCTGAAGGGAGTCTCGGAACATTCCAGAGAGAGAAACTCCCATAGACTAAGAAAACACTCACAGCACATCTCCTCAACTCATCTCACAAGAGAAGTGCTTTCATTTTACAACATAACACTCAAGTCATTTAAGGAAAGAGATGTTTAAAAATGTCTTGACATTACAAACATAACATGAAATCAGTGCCATTTACCTCACAACAGGATGAAGCTTTAAGATGATTCATAAACCCTGAAGACCAGCTATGGTGAGATGATGAATTCATTCAGAAAATGGTTATTGAGCAAAGTAACACAAAGTAAAAAAAAAAAGTAACCAATAAAACGCAAGTCGGTTTGGATAAAAGTGTCTGCCAAGTACATAAATGCAAATATAAATATACTACAAATACAAATGTGTAATGCCACAGTATATCAACTAGATAAAAAAGTTTGTCAAGGCAAACTTTAAGTTGGTTTGAGAAAGTCAGACCAGAAAGTTTGAAAAAGTTTTAAGTAATTTTAAAAAGTTCTAAAAAGTTTTAAGTTTGGATGGTTTTCAGTCTGAAATAGTTTTAAGTTTAAAGTAGTTTTAAAAGGTTAAAGTCTGAATGCATTCTGTCAGAGAGATGGACAGATTGATAGACAATTAACATGCAAGTATGATTCTAACATTAGCAAGTTGTTAGCATGTTGCTAGCATGATTAGATAAAGTATTAAAAAAAAAAAAAAGAACAAAAACTAATAAAAACGAGAAAAACAACAATTATTAAAACTTTAAAATTAAAAAAAATAAATTAGAACCCATTTCTGCTATAAAAATTACTTTTAAAATCAGCATAAAGACAGTATACGGCACAAACTACCATGATACCGTAATACAAATGAAAGATTTAATTAATTTCCATAGGTAAAGCTGTATTATGATCATAGATATTACTGTTCACTAATAATAAAACCATTAAAGAAACATTTTTGTTTTGTGAAAACTAAAAAAAAAAAAAAAAATTCTAAAAAAATATATATATATATATATTTCTGTCTACTAAAACTAAAGAAACATACTAAAAAAAAAAAAAGAGAAAATTTTTTTTATGCCTGCTAGTTGCCAAAATGCAATGAAAATGAAAAGTTTTAATTTTTGCTCAACTTCAAAACGTCACTAGTTCTTAGTAGCCTAATGGAAAAAAAATAAAGCAGCAAATACTCAAAAAAAATCAACTAATTCAAAATATTACTAAGAACTATAATAGTATAAAACTACAATAGTAGCAAACCCATTTCTGCAGTAATTTAAAAAAAAAAAAAAACAGCATAAAGACAATATAGCACAAACTACCATGATACCGTAATAAAAATTAAATATTTAATTGTTTATTTTCATAGGTAAAACTGTATTATGATCATAGATATTAGTGTTCACTAATAATAAAACCACTATTATGTGAAACAACTGTAATAAAATACTAAAAAATACAAAATTTTGTTTACTAAAACTAAATTAAGACATATTTAAAAAGAAGAAAAAAATAATTAAAAGAAACAAGAAAATTACTAAAACTTTAAAATTAAAAATTGTCACAAAATAAAATGTATACAAAACTTACATTGCAAAACAAAACAAAAAACATTTGCATAAAGTGTCAAAGCATAACTATTATTATTATTATATTCTCATAACAGTCAACTTCATTTCTGTAATAAAATTATTTTTAAGTAAAATCAGCATAAAGACATGACAAAGACAGCATACAAACTGAAACCGAAATAAAAACTATAAAATCAGACATTGTATTAAAAAAAAAAAAGAAAAAGAAAAAAACACAAGGAAAACAAAACAATTACTAAGACTTTAACTAAAATTCAAATAAATTAAAACCCATTTCTGTTATAAAAATTATTTTTTAAAAGCATCAAGGCAGTACAGCCCAAACTACTATTATGATACCATAAAATAAAAAAATTAAACATCTAATTATTTATTTTCATAAGTAAGGCTGTATTATGATCATAGATACTGTTTACTAATCATAAAACCATAAAATAAACATTTGTATTATGTGAAACAACAAATAAAATACTAAAATAATAATAATAATAAATAATAATAATAATAATAATAATAATAGTCTACTAAAACTATATTCAAAAAGAACAAAAAAAAAAAAGAAACAAGAAACAAGAAAATTACTAAACATTCAAACTGAAATGAAAAATTGTCACAAATAAAATGGAAATGCATACAAAAAAAATTAACAAACACTGTAAAACAAAAAACATTTGCATAGTGTCTTAAAACATAACTATTAATAGCAACTATTCTCATGACAGTCAACTCCATTTCTGCAATAAAATTATTTTTAAGTAAAATCAGCATAAATACATAAAGACAGCATACAAACTGAAACTGAAAAAAAAAAAAACTATAAAATTAGACATACTTTATTTAAAAAGAACAACTAATAAAAACAAGAAAAACACAAAACAATTACTAAAACTTCAAAATTAAAATAAAACCCATTTCTGTTGTAAAAATTATTTTTCAAAGCATCAAGGCCGCACAGCACAAACTATCATTATGATCATATATATTACTGTTAACTAATAATAAAACCATTAAAGAAACATTTTTATTAAGTGAAACAACTGAAATATACTAAAAAAAAATAAACATTTTTATGTCTGCTAGTTGCCAAGATGCAATGAAAATGAATAGTTTTCATTTTTGCTTAACTTGAAGTACTAAAAAAACTAATAAATATGAAAAAACTAAACTACTAAAATAAAAAAAAAAGAAAATATATAACAGTATATCAGTGATACTAACATTTCACGAGTTCTTAGTAGCCTAATGGAAAAGAAATATCATAAAAAGGCCAAAAAAAAAAAATCTAAATGGTAAGGGTTTAATTATAATTTTAGGGTGACATGTTGACAGATTTGTGGGATTCATCTACATGAGATCTTTGCACCGAGAAACTTTGCATTGCACGTCCACCACACTGGCACCAAATCTTTCACTTTGTGAGTAAATGGGCGTCCGTATGAAACGCCTGTTCTCTCACTCTTTGCACGCTTCTCCCTGAGAGGGAACGAGACGGTGGTGGGGGGCTTGATGTGACAGGCCTGACAGACTCGTGGCTGAGGGTGGGGGGGTTTCAGCTGGTAAGTATCATGTCAGATATGATGGCTCTCGCTCTGTCTCTAATGAGGGAGATCACCGTCTCCCACACCGTGTCAGGAAGCACCGACAAATCATCCGCGCGTCACGCCGGGCCCCGGAGATGATATGTTGACAAATGCAGAGAGTTCACTCTTTTAATTGACACTAAGAGAGGGAAACGCTCTCGCTGCCGGGAGACAAGCGTGGAAAACAATGCACGGGAGCAAAAAGGAGGGATCTGGAGGGAGAGAGAAGTGTCGGATGTGCATTGTTGGCACGGGATGTCATTCTCGCTGTTTGCGTTCAGACACCCTGCCATGATTAGAGGTGCGTTTCTCTGGGGCTGTCAGCCGCGACAGCTGTGCTAAAACAGCGCTGCGCATTGATACTGAGGCCAACGCGAGGATGATTGAGGGATTTTAGAAACACACAGCCATTGCCCGTTCATTTGCCAACGCGTTTGAGGTAAACGGAGGAATGTCGGCGTGATGACACACACAGAGCTTGGAAGTTCCTTCAGAAGAACCGTATATAGCTATATATTCTCAGACAGGTTCGTGCAAGATAAAAGCGACCCTATAGATGTGCATTTTTTCCTCAGGTGCAGCACTTTTTACTTGCAATCATATACCTGATATTAACTGCATATTTATGCAGGTGCACGTTGAAGCACATTTAGCACTGTGGCTTTTTCACCAGCAGAGGGCAGAACATACACATGCGCTCACTGGACACTAGGTCTAAGTTATTCAATAGGGAAAAGGCTTTCAAGATGCTCTTAACCCTTGTGCTGTGCTGGAAATGTACCTAAATTTGTGATCCCAGCCAAAAATGCACTTAAAAAAAAAAATAATAATTCAAAAATACTTTTGAAATTTTTGGATTTTTTTCAACAAGCACAGAATTTGTATTGTATTTTTTTCAGTCTGGTTCACTCTAAAAATGCTGGGTTAAAAACATATGGACATATGGGTTGTTTTGATCCAGTGGTGATGAATTCATTCAAAAATGGCTTATTGACCAAACTAACATATTTGACCAATGTTTTGGCATTTTTAAGGTTTTTAAAAGTTTTTTTTTTATATATTCAAAAGGATTTGGATCCCAGGGAATGCATGAATTGAAAGAAATAAGGAAGGTATAAAATGTTAAGTTTGGATAAAAAAGCAAGTCTGCCAAATGCATGAACGCAAATAAAAATCTACTACAAATGAAAATCTACTACAGATACAGATGCCTAATGCTATATCGCAATACAATAAAATAAAATGGAAATGCATACAAATGAGATGAAAAAAATCATAACTAATAAACGCTGTAAAAAACACCCCAAAAATATTCATATAATTCACATAAAACTTCAAATAGCACTATTCAACATCATATGTTGAATCGTATGAAAGCTTACAAGAACACATCTAGGTCACAGTCACCTGACCGAAAAAAATCAATTAAAAAAAAAACACTTAAAACTACTTAAAGTACAAAGTAAAACTAAACCTAAAATAAAAACTATGAAAATAAACATTTAAAAAGAATGACAAAAACACAAAATTGCTAAAACCTCATGAAACAAAAAATATGTGTGAATCTATATCATACACATGCGCTCACTGGACACTAGGTCCAAGTTATTCAATGAGGAAAAAGATGCTCTTAACCCTTGGGCTGTGCTGAAAATGAACCTAAATTGGTGTTCCCAGCCAAAAATGACTGGGCTTTTGAAAAGTGCCTGTAAATATGCTATATTACCACCAAATCTGGGATTTCTTTCTACAAGCACAGAATTGTTTTTTTTATCTGATTGGTTTATTTTAAAGAATGCCAGGTTAAAAACAAATGGACAAACCCAGCGACTGGGTTGTTTTGACCCAGTGGCTGATGAATTGCTTATTGACCAAACTAACATATTTAACCAATGTTTTGGCATTTTTAAGGTTTTTTTTTTGTATTCAAAAGGGTTTGATTCCCAGGGAATGCATGAACTGAAAGAAATAAGGTAAGTATAAAATGTAATTTGGTTTGGATAAAAGCAAGTCTGCCAAATGAAAATCTACTACAGATACAGATGTCTAATGCTATATCACAATACAATAAAATAAAATGAAAATGCATACAACTGAGATTAAAAAACATAACTAACAAACACTGTTAAAAAAAGAAACTTCAAATAACATTATTCAACATCATTATATGTTGAATCCCATGAAAGCTTACAAGAAAACATTTAGGTAATAAATAAAAAAACACTTAAAACTACTTAAAGTACTAAGTAAAACTAAACCTGAAGAAATAACTACGAAAATAAACAAAACAAAAAAATTACTAAAATTTTAAAATTAAAATGAAACAAAAAACATGTAAATCTATAACATACACATGCGCTCACTGGACACTAGGTCTAAGTTATTCAATGGGAAAAAAGCTTTCAAGATGCTCTTAACCCTTGTGCTGTGCTGGAAATGTACCTAAATTGGTGCCAAAAATGACTGGGCTTTTGAAAAGTGCCTGTAAACATGTTAAATTACCACCAAATCATGGATTTCTTTCGAGCACAGAATTTGTATTTTATTTTTGTCAATCTGGTTGACACTAAAAATGCTGAGTTAAAAACATATGGACAAACCCAGGGTTGTTTTGACCCGGCGGTTGGGTTGAGTGGTTGATGAATTCATTCAAAAATGGCTTATTGACCAAAGTAACGTATTTGACCAATGTTTTGGCTTTTTGAAGGTTTTTTTAAATTCAAAAGGTTTTTAAAATCAAAAGGTTTAAAAAGGTCTTTATATTCAAAATTATCAGGATTCTCAGGGAATGCATCAATTCAAAAAAATACGGAATGTAAAAAATGTAACACTTAAAACTACTTAAAGTACTAAGTAAAACTAAATCTGAAATAAAACCCATGAAAATAAACATTTTTAAAAAAAAAAATGACAAAAACAACAAAATTAGTAAAACTTGAAAATGAAAATAAAACAAAAAATATGTGTGAATCTGTATCATACACATGCACTCACTGGATTTCTTTCAACAAGCACAGAATTTGTATTGTAATTTTTTCCAATCAGGTTCACTCTAAAAAATGCTGAGTTAAAAACATATGGACAAACCCAGCGACTGGGTTGTTTTGACCTGGCGGTTCAGTTAACCTTTTGCATAGTTTTATTTACCTCAACTATTGTTTAAAAATGACTAAATGGCTGGCTTAATATGAACCCAAAAAAAACCAAAAAAAAAACAAAACAAAAAAAAAAATAAAAAAATCAGACACATAATTACTAGGGGCATCTGAAATAATCAAAAGATGAACATTTATTAATAAGCAATTTTAAAATTAATTTAACTTATTAATACGTGTTCAGTTATTGAACATATAAACAAATGTTCACTTCTAACCTATTTTGGGTTAATTTTAAGCAATAAATGTACTATTTTTTAAGCATAAGCTGAGTTAGATAAAACTAACCAGAAGGTTGGGTTAAACATTTAACCCAACAGCTATGTTACACTGCAAAAAATGATTTTCTTCCTGAGTATTTCTGTCTTGTTTTCTGGTATAAATATAAAAAAAAATCTTAAATCAGGATGCCTTTACTAGACAAGTAAAATGACTAAAGATATTATGTCTTGTTTTCTGAAAAAAAAAACAAAAAAACAAATTGTTAGTTTTTGCTTAAAACAAGCAAAAATATCTGCCAGTGGGGCAAGAAAAATAATCTTGTTTAGCCTTTGATTTATGATTATTTTTCTTACTCCATTGGCAGATATTTTTGCAAAAACTAATACAATTTTAATATTTCTTTCATTTTCTTTCATTGTTAATATCATTTTACTTGTCAAGTAAATGCATCCTGATTCAAGAATTCTTAGATATTTATACTAGAAAACATGTCAAAAATAAATAATTTTTTGCACTGCAAAAAACCCCAATAGCTGGGTTTTGTCCATATTTTTATCCAGCGCCCGGTTGTTTTTAACCCAGCATTTTTAGAGTGTTCTAGGCCTCATTGATCTGAGCGTATGTGCTTCAGTTTTTGAGTGGAAAAAAGCATTAATTATTGATAATTTTCTACATTTTCACTCAAAAATTGCATAAGCTGTAAGGTGCATAAGCTCAAATCAATGAGGCCTTTGATCATTCAGTTCCATAAAGAGTTATTAAACCTGTTCAAATTGAAAAAAAAAAAAAAAGTTGACAAAAAGAGAGTGTTTTTATGACGTGCCATTAATCATCAGCCATACTGGCAGCATAGAATGTAAACAATGCCACTGAACCGAATCAAACTCAAAAATTTTGCTGTTATTGCTGCTGAAAATGGTCAATTACTGTCATGTTTTGGGCTGTACTAATCGGTCAGACCGGGAAATACATTTGGAGTACTACAGACTGCCAAAAGTTATAACAAATCAAGTAGAAGGGTGCAAAGAGAGTGTGGTTGGCCAAACTGATCCAGGATTTCCAAGGCAAGAATCTTGACAACATTCGAGTTTGTTCTTATAATTTCCGGTCGGGTAGGTGAAATATTAGGCTATTATCTTAATTAATACTGCTCGTACGTATCTTTACCACCTATTAACTTTAGTTTGACAAACTGTTGCACACTTTCCTACTTACTAAGGCCTTCTCTAAATGATTTAGCAGCTTTCGCACATTTTTTCCCATAGTTTAGACAGCATAAATTAGCAGAACAACATATTTAGTAGTACATTAACCGTGCAATCAATGCTGCTGTTTACATCCGAGTATCACCAACATGACTGACTGTGCATCCAGGTAACTGACCAAATGTGACCCTGGATCACAAAACCAGTCATAAGGGTCATTTTTTAAAAATTGAGATTTATACATCAAAAATACTGAATAAATAAACTTTCCATTGATGTATGGTTTGTTAGGATAGGACAATATTTGGCCGAGATACAACTATTTAAAAATCAGGAATCTGAGGGTGAAAAAAAAAAAAAAATCAAAATATTGAGAAAGTTGCCTTTAAAGTTCTTCAAATAATGTTCTTAATGCATATGACTAATCAAAAAATAAGTTTTCATACATTTACAGTAGGAATTTTACAAAATATCTTCATGGAACACGATCTTTACTTAATTTCCTAGTGATTTTTGCCATAAAAGAAAAATCAATAATTTTGACCCATACAATGTATTTTTGGCTATTGCTACAAATAAACCCCAGCAACTTAAGACTGGTTTTGTGGTCCAGGGTCACAAATAATGATGCAAGTGCAAACCCTCTATAACATAATGAGAGACTTACACGCAATTTTTGTATGCTGGTCATTGTTGACTGGGAAAACTACAAGTTTAACAAGGTGGGGAAAAAAAATCCTAAAAACTTACCCAAATTTCCCTGTGTGAACAAAGCCATTAAGTTCTAGTCCAAAGCAATAACATGAACTAGCCTATTTGGAAGAAAAACAAAAAACGAACAAACAAAACAAAAAAAAACAAAAAAAACAACAACAACAAAAAAAAAACAGAACAGGAAGGGTAAATAAATGTACAAAAAGTACCATGTTACTTACAAAGTACATACCACATGAATGCCACATGAAGCAGTAATATATGCTAAAGCATATAACATTTTATCTGATAGTACAGCCAGTACTAGCCTACTACACTCCTAGACGAAGAAAAGTCGTTTTTTAATGCTCTCACAGAACAAAATGTTAAAAGAACCACAAAACAAAATAGTACGTCGTCTTAGTTCAGCATTTCATGGAAACACCCCGCTGTCACAATGAAATCCGACTTTCACAACACATTTAAGCTGAATTGCGTTTTGGAACCTTTCTTCCCCTCATTACTTGTATCTCCGTCAATAAAAATAAAACTATTCCCGAGTTTTCAACTCACAAACGCGGCCTCACCTCACAATGCTGAATCCTCGCGCGCACGCCAGCTTCTTTCCCGCCTATTCGCAGGATTTCCGACGCTCTCGCGCCTCATTTTGCCCACATATGGAGATATCGCTCGTCTTATTTGAATACATACATAAGACACGATTTCAGTCTAATGGTTTCGGGTCAGTCCAGCATATAATTGTATATCTTGTTATTATGCTACTCCCCGGATGCTAAATTGGCTCGGTGGGTGTGAATGTGGCGCCAACTAAGCAGTTCCGCCGCAATTGCGCTTGATATGAGCTAACCTTAAACATCTCCTGTCACCGCTGTTGTCTTCAATCCGACACACAGAATGTCTATTTAAACACCGAAAGTGACAATATATAGCTTTTAACTGTACTGTTTGACACAAACCTGATGTGAAATGCCAGTTCAATTGAAGTATTCGTATTATTTCCAGTAATAAGATTCCTCCAAAGCGGTAGAAGCCATGCATATATTATATATAACTAAAGCTATCTATATACACTACCAGTCAAAAGTTTTTGAACAGTAAGTTTTTAAATGTTTTTTTAAGAATACTCTTTTGCTCACAAAGCCTGCATTTATCTGATTCAAAATACAGCAAAAACAGTAATATTGTGAAATATGTTTTACTGTTTAAAAGAACTGCTTATTATTTGAATATATTATAAAGGAAAATGGAATTTATCTCTGTGATCATTACTCCAGTCTTCAGTGTCACATGATCCTTCAGAAATCATTCTAATATGCTGGTTTGCTGTTCAAGAAACTATTATTATTATTATTTATTTATTTTTTTATTACCAAGGCAAGGCAAGGCAAGGCAAGTTCATTTATATAGCACATTTCATACACAAAGGTAATTCAAAATGCTTTACATAAAAGGAAGTAGAATAATCATAAAAACAATAATAAAAACAATAATTCACAAAAAAATGCAGTAGAATAATCATAAAAACAATAATCACAACAATAAAACAAAAAAAATTAAAAACTTTAAATATACCATTGACATTTAAAACAGCTGAGTACATTTTTTTCAGGATTCTTTGATGAATAGAAAGATCCAAAGATCAGCATTTATAACATTATACACTATACAGTTCAAAAACTTTGAATTAAGTATATTTTTTTTTTTTGGGTGGGGAAAGAAATGATAGAAATTAATACTTTTATTTACCAAGGATGCTTTAAATTGATCAAAAGTGACAATAAAGACATTTATAATGTTACAAAAGAGTTCTATTTCAGATAAATGCTGTTCTTCAGAACTTCCTATTCATCAAAGAAGCTGAAAAAAAATTCAAAGAAAAGTTTTCAACATAATAATAAAAAATGTTTTTTAAACAGCAAATCAGAATATTAGAATGATTTCTGAAGGATCATGTGACTGGCGTAATGATGCTAAAAATTCAGCTTTGAAATCCCAGGAATAAATTACATTTTAAATTATATTCAAATAGAAAACAGATATTTTAAATAGTAAAAATATTTCAAAATGTTACTGTTTTTGCTGTGCTTTGAATTAGATAAATGCAGGCTTGGAGAGCAACAGAGTATTCTTTAAAAAACATTAATAATCCTACTGTTCAAATACTTTTGACTGGTAGTGTTTATGAAATCAATAGCTCAACTATTGTTTTTAATTCTAATGCTTCTCAGTTCTATCCTTTTTCGAAGTCAATGTTGTCCAGTTTTTGTGATTCCCTTTGTAGCTGCATGGTTGGTTTGGTTCATAGCTTATAATTCTTAAATGTAGAATAAGCTCCGGCTTCCTGCTGACATATAGCTACTTTAGAAGCTACTATACTATACTTACTATAATAATATGAATAAATTCAGTTATAAACATTAATTAAAGAAACATAGAGCATGACATGGATCTAAACGCAGTAATACAGACATGTTAGCCGTTCGTTTACATGAAGCTACGCTTCCCATGCTGTAGCATGATGTTGTTAATGTAAAGACTGGTGGCGGCTGGATTGCCATGCCTGATCCAGCCTTCTTTGCATTTCCCTCCTCAACTTGAAACAGGGAGGAAATCTCAGGGAGGCAAAAGAACAACAGAGCTAATTAGCCGCGCGGAGCTGACAGAGCGAAGCCAAATGGCTGCCAGCCAACCCAGCAGAGGAAGGAGACCCAGTGTTCAGCAGGATCGATGGAGGAGACCACTTCATTAAAGACCCCCTGGAACAGAGTGAGAGAGAGAGGGTCTGTTTAATTAAGTCTGCGCTTCAGGGTCTAACAGCAGCCGTACAGCCACTGCTGTCACAGATTCGGCCCTTCTATAGTGTGGCTCTCTTCTCCACACCAGGTGCCTTCTGAAAGTGTAAACGTGTGTGGGAATTACACATCACACTCATTCGGGTGACCCGAGGCTGTATGCATCAATCTATAGCGTTATACCACGGTAGATAGGTGTCAGCCTTTGCTTTGTGTCCATCAAGTTCCAAAAAACAATTAACCAAATGGGATTTGCAAAAGCAACAGGTGGATGTTTGGTCTAAAATGCACAGAAATGGCACCGGGAACAAATGTCTAGCAATATAAATCATATATAAACCATATTCACTTTTATATTAAACAGGTTTACAAGCGATTGCATATATATTAAAGATAGTTACAAATAAATGCCCCAAATGCAGTTTTTTGAGTATAACAAATATAAAATAATGTACACAAACACACACACACACACACACATAGATGTGTCTAGTTTTATATTTAAGATGAGACACTTCAGGTAAACAGGGTAAAAAAAAAACTAATAGTTATCGCCTTACCAAGTTTTCTAAAATGTTAGGTTTAAATATGCAAATGAGGCATTATTTAATAAAACGTGCTAATTTGCATACATTTCTAGTACAAAAATCTAAACACTGGATGAAGTCAGTTTTAAAATTCTTGATTTATTTATTTTTTGACATATTACAGTCATGTTTTTACAGAGGGAATTTTGGGTATCTCATTTATCACTCATTTTGTCAGACAGAAAACAATGCATTTAATAATTAATTTGGGGGGAATAAAATGTTGTATATAATCAAGCTAATTATATATGAACAAATCCCTCTGTAAAAACCCTCAGGATATAGACAGGAAGTGTAAGTGCTACTGAAGTGGAGATTTATGGTACAGTTTAGAAGAAAAAGCTCATTTTGGGAAAATGGCCTTTAAAATATGTATTGTAATTGAAATCTATTGAAACAAATAGATAAAGTGCTATAAAAAAAAACACTTATCAGTTTTTGCCTGCAGTGTCTCCCCTTAAACTATTGTTCAAGAGTTTGGTGTCTGATTTTTTTAAAAGAAATTAATACTTTTTGTTCAGCAAGGACACATTAAACTGATAAAAAGACATTTACATTGTTACAAATTATTTCCATTTAAATAAATGTTGATCTTTTAGACTTTCATCTACAAATCCTGAAAAATAAAATGCATCACATTTTCCACAAAAGTATGAAGCAGCACAACTGTTTTCAACATTGATAATAATCAGAAATGTTTCTTGAGCAGCAAATCAGTATATTAGAATGATTTCTGAAGGATCATGTGACTCTGAAGACTGGAGTAATTATGCTGAAAATGCAACTTCGATCACAGGAATAAATGACATTTTAACAGATATTCACATAGAAATCAGCTATTTTAAATTCTACTAATATTTTACATTTTTACCAATTTTACTGTATTTTTTGATCAAACAAATGCAGCCATGGTGAGCATGTTTTCTTCTTTCAAAACATTAGAAATCATACCGACGTCTGAATGGAAATGCATCATTTTTTTATTACGTTACAAGACAATGAAAACAAATTTTGATTTCTACAGACAACCCCTACATAGGGACCTTGTAGATTGGAACGCAGCTTCAGATTAACATGGAATTAATTTTTTATGCTATTATGGCTTGCAAAGTGTCTGTTTTGGATGCAATCTAAAAATGGTGCAAGATACTTAAGATACATACTATCTGGCAGAATCTGTAATTATGTTTTTCCTTACATAAACATATTTGCATAAATCAAGCTCTCAACCCAACCACTGTTTCTTAGTCAGATTCAGATTCTGTTTCAAGTCCTTTATGCAGATCATCCAATCTTGAACCCAGTTCGAATATCTTCGACCTGTCCACAGCAACATAACAATATTTCAGGTTTTGTTGTGACTCTATAAATGTGTGAATACTATGTGCTCTGCGAACCAGCCTGTCTACTGACCACCTCATGCCACCTACAGGGCCAGACAAAGAGGGGCGAACGACCAACATGAAAAGGGCTTCATGCATATTGAAACCACAGCAGGTTTTCTCAGTCAAGAACAAGCAAGATGGAGAAAAAAGGCAACGTCTCAAAGCTATTTAAAACACCTAATGTATCGCCCCCTGTCTAATCCATATTTCCCTAAGAGCTTTATGGAACAAATTGCTGCTAGACTTTGCATTTCAATGGAATTCATTAATGCATATTCAGTTTGCTTATGGCAGAGCGCAGAACGCACCCGCCGGGACTCGTCTCTCTCTCAGCGTTCCGCCAATGAGAACGGCTAGATCGTGTTTCCATTTTGGTTTAATGCGAGCTAACGCTAATGCATTTGAGCGGCAGGGTTCCGCCTTGCTTTGAATCTTTGCATCGGTGCAATTAGGATTTCTTATGTCTATCAGTGTGCGATCAAACACCATGCCGTGACCCGCGCCGTAGCGCAGAAAGTGTGTCGTTTCATATCTGCAGTCTTGATACGCAACTCTTTTGCCAACTTTGCATGAATTCGTACAAAGTGAATCGTAAGAAAATTTACTTTGGAAGAAGCACCACCGCTAAAAATAACTGTCAAACAAGTATCATGAGGTGTATAATAATAATAATATAAAATTTCAATCTGTTCTTTTCACAAAACTAATACGGCGTTTTAGTGTCACGTTAATTTTTTTTAAAAAAATCTAAGATTACGAGATTGAAGTCGTAATATTTTGAGGATAAAGTCAAAATTATGAGAATAAAGTCAAAATGTTTCTAGAATAAAGTAAAAATTATAAAAATAAAGTTGAATTTTTTTGAGAATAAAGTCAAAATATTTTGAGAATAAAGTTAAAATTATGGGAATTCATTTGTAGCAATTACGAGATTAAAGTTATATTTTAAGAGTATATTCTAGCCTATTGCGCATGCAAATGGCCCAGATTGGGAGCACTGGGAGAAGTTACCAGGCCACCGGAATTTTATTGAATCTTTGTGGGATTACTGACTTTATTCTTGAAATATTTAGATTTCATTCTCATAATTTTGACTTTATTCTCAAAACATTTCAACTTTATTCTTGAAACACTTACACTTCATTCTCATAATTTTGACTTTATTCTCAAAACATTTTGACTTTCTCATAAAATGTCGACTACTCGTAATATTTCAACTTTATTCTCATAATTTCGACTTTATTCTCGAGATATTTCGACTCTGTTCTCGTGATATTTCGACTTTATGCTCGTAAAATTTTGACTTTATGCTCGTAAAATTTCAACTTTATTCTCGTAATATTTCAACTTCATTCTTGTAATAGTTTAACTTTATTCTCGTAATTTCGACTTTATTCTCGAAACACTTTGACTATTCTCGTAATTTAGACTTTATTCTCGAAACATTTCGACTTTATTCTAATAATATTTTAACTTTATTTTCGTAATATTTTGACTTTATGCTCATAAAATTTAGACTTTCTCATATTTTAACTTTATTCTCATATTTTATTTAGACTTTATTCTTGAAAAATTGACTTAATTCTCGTAATATTTTGACTTAATTCTCAAAATATTTCAACTTTATTCTCACAATATTTAGACTTTATTCTCGAAATATTTCAACTTTATTCTTGTAATAGTTTAACTATATTTTCGTAATATTTTAACTTTATTCTTGTAATTTCGACTTTATTCTCAAAACACTTCAACTATTCTCGTAATTTAGACTTCATTCTTAAAACATTTCAACTTTATTCTCGAAACACTTAGACTTCATTCTCGTAATTTTGACTTTATTCTCGAAACGTTTCGACTTTATTCTCATAATATTTTAACTTTATTTTCATAATATTTCAACTTTATTCTCGAAATATTTTGACTATTCTCAAAACACTTCGACTATTCTCATAATTTTGACTATTCTCGAAACATTTGGACTTTATTCTTGGACTTTGGACTTTATTCTTGTAATATTTCAACTTTATTCTCCAAATATTTTGACTATTTTCGTAATATTTAAACTTTATTCTCGTAATATTTCAACTTTATTCTCATAATATTTTAACTTTATTCTCAAAATTTTGACTATTCTTGAAATATTTAAATTTTATTCTCAAAACATTTGACTTTATTCTTGTAATTTTGAATTTATTCTCGAAACATTTCAACTTTATTATCGTAATATTTTGACTATTAATATTTCAGAATCATTAATATTAATATTTCATGCATACATCTGACATGAGAACAGAACATTTAAATAGTAAAACTTTACAATAAACAACAATAATTTATTGTTAAAGTTTCTACTTTATTCTTGTTCTACTTTATTCTCGAAATATTATGAATTATGACAACACTGTTGTACAAAACATTTTAAGTAGACGTGCAGGCACAGGCGCTGGTTTCTTTTTCTGATGGTGGGTGCTTGGCACCCCCATAATAATTCACATTTCACCTGATCTTCAGTTACAAAACCTTAAACGCTTAATCACAAAAAATTAACAAAGCATTTCGACAGCTTCTATAAGAAATATTGTGGACACGCACTAAGCTATAACTTGGTTCAAATTAATGGAGCATATCTGGCGTTTTTCCGTGGATGCTCGAGCACCGGAGCACCCAAGGAATCGGCGCCTATGCGTGCAGGTGTCATATAGACTACTTTTATGAAACTTGCATTGCACTGAAACCAATTATGACAGAATTACAGTTTCATTTTTGAGCAAAATATCACTTTAACATGTAGGCCTAAGTAACCTAATGAAACAAGAAACATGTATGCAGCTCACCTTCATATGGCACCTGCTAAAGACTGTTAAAAAAACCCTGTCTAAACTGTTGTGTTTTACAAGAATATACTATTTAATTTTTAAAAAAAGTAATTTTTAATTCAGTGTGTTACCTGCCACTTCAGTTGTTTAAAAAGTAAATCCTATGCCATTTTTAAAGGATATTCACACACAGGATGACCAAGCTCAGGCTTGAGAGGAAAAAATAGATCAGAAGACCTTAACATGCTTCCTCAGCTGAAGAACACACTGTCGTAGACTTCAGTTGAGCGTGCGCTGAACATAAGTGGACGAGAAGAGCAAACAAGAGAAAGAGAAGAAAGGAATATGAAAGCATGGTTTCCCCTCCTCTCCGGGCTGTTGCCGTCGAGAGACGAGCCTCTTTTCTGTCGTTCATGTTGATGGAGAGCTGATTAACAGCAGAGTTCTTTTCTAACCCCCTCCATCCACAGAAACCCTCACAACACACTCACCATGCAAATGTGTTTGTCACTATGACAGTATGTCTCAATTAAGGCAGACAGCGAGGAATCTCCGCACGGGGGACTCCTGTCTCCTCCGCCGCATGCCTGACTGACCCCCTACCACATACAACACACTCAACCGTCCCACGACAGATTGTGATGAATGCCAACGAAAAAGGAGGACGGAGGGAGAAGTACAGAAACACCTGAGCGTGTAAAGAGACAGAAGCGGAAAGAGCTGACAAGAGCCTGTTGCTACAGTAAAGACGACACATCATTATGATAGCAGCGACATGAGCGGCCATGATCAACCAGAATGGACAAAAATGAAGTCTGCCCACTGCAACTAGTGGGTCTTAATATAGTTATGCTGGTTAGGGATTGACATCATTAAAAGTACTGAACTATTCTGGTTCTGCAGTGCAAAAAATGATTTTCTTACTCAGTATCTGTGCTTTGTTTTCCAGTACAAATATCTGAACATTTACTTTATGCTTTTTTTAAACTATTTTTCTAAGGGCTATGAAAAATAAAATGAATCAAAGGGGAAAACAAAATGTTTTAATATTTTGTTAATTTTTTCTTGTTTTAAGCATAAACTTTTTGATTAGTTTTTCAGCAAACACTTAATATCTTCAGCCATTTTGCTTCTCAAGTAAATGTGTCTTGATTTATGAAAATTTAGATATTTGTACTGGAAACCAAGACAATTATTTTTTAAATTTCAGTTTGTTGCCAGCATTAAAGGATTTATTTTATTTTAAGCTTTATTTAAATTACCGGCAACTAATTTTAATAGTTTATATTTACATTTTTAAAATGATTTTTAAAACTTTTTTTTTTATTTTATTCCCCAAAATGTAATACTTCAGTGATTTCATAAATATTTTTATTTTTTATTTGTGTGTGTGTGTTTATATTTGTAATTATTTTTTATATATTTTAGTTTTCAATTTCAGAAAAATAAAAAATTGTTTTAGTTGACAATAATAATACTGCCTGGTAGAACAGTTCCCTATCTGTCGTACACTCCGAGTTGTGTCGAGTAGTGTACGACACTAGGGGTTGCCCTTGAGAGCCCAAACACCTCTGACAGTATTGAGAAAGGCCAATGAAAATTGGGTGTGCAGATTTGCATAGCTGACTACGCCCCGGACATCCGGGTATAAATAGGGCAGCGTGTGCATCTGCTCACTCGTTCTGTTCTTCGGAGCCGAATGCAGCGTCTCTGTGTGAGAAGCGGCAACATTCACCTCTCTCGTCGTTGGATCTACGGCACAGACAGCGGTCTCTCCCTCTCTGACACGGCTCGTGTTGTGAGAGTTCCCCTGGGTGCGTCGACGGCGATCTTCAGGAGAAGATTTTTCTCTAATTGAGCAAATTTTCTCTAAAAGAGCTCCACGGGTGGATTGTGTGTTTCACTATGCCTTTCCGTCCGTGTCCAACTGGTTGCGGATTCTACCTTTCCCCTAACGATCGGCACGATCGCTGTGTTCAGTGCTTGGGGCGTGAGCATGCTGAAGCAGCGTTCGCTGAGGGAGGTTGTCAGAACTGCGAGGACATGCCCTTGGGCACGCTCCGCTCACGAGCCGCGTTCTTTTCGAAGAAGCCGCGGCGCCATTCAACTGCTTCCCGCTCCGGTCCTTCTACTTCCGGGTACGAGGCCGCAGCGATGTGCGTTGAAGAAGAGCGGCAGGGTTTGAACGACGCTTTGCCGGGTACGTCCTCGCAAACCGTTCACCCTGTGTGTCCACCGATGGAGTCTCTGGACGATTTTGAAAGCTCGTCTCAGTATGGGCTGGATCTTTTGTTCGGGGCTCCTGCTGAGGAAAAGGCAGGGTCTGTAGCATCGGAGGGAGAGCCGTCAGAGGCTGACGTCACGGCTGAACTTACCGCTCCGGCGGGAGAGTCTCAGTCTGTGGCAGATGCCGAAATGGCCGCCGCACTAAAACGGGCAGCCAAGGAGATTGGGGTTGTGTGGGTTCCCCCGCCCAGCCCTGAGCCTTCAAGGCTGGATGACTGGTTCCTGGGCAGCGGACGTGACTCCAGGCCACGTTCCTCCCCGGTCCCGTTTTTCCCGGAAGTGCATGAGGAGTTAACGAAGTCGTGGAAAGCCCCTCTGTCGGCTCGTTCACGGCACGCTATCTCCCCGTCCCTCACCACCCTCGATGGCGGTCCAGCGAGGGGGTATACGGAGGTTCCCCAGGTGGAGAGAGCGATTGCGATGCACTTGTGCCCGCAAAACGCCGCCTCCTGGAGGGGCCGCCCGAGACTCCCGTCCAGGGCTTGTAAGTTTTCGTCTGCGCTTGTAGCGAAGGCTTATGCGGCCTCTGGGCAAGCTGCGTCCGCCTTACACGCTATGGCGATTTTGCAGGTCTATCAGGCTAAGGTTCTCAAAGACCTGCACGAGGGTGTTCCTGACCCAGAGCTGTTGCACGAGCTGCGCTCTGCGACCGACTATGCTCTTCGAGCTACGAAGGTTACGGCGCAAGCTCTGGGGAGGGCGATGTCCACTATGGTGGTCCAGGAGCGCCACCTATGGCTAAACCTGGCCGAGATGCGAGACGCCGAGAAAGCTCGCTTTCTTGACGCTCCCATTTCCCAGGCTGGTCTCTTCGGCGAAACCGTGGAAGAATTTGCCCAGCAGTTCTCCACGGTGAAGCAGCAGACGGAGGCCATTAAACACATCCTGCCTCGGCGTGCAGCGAGCACTGGCCCAGCTCAGCCGACGCAGCAACCTCCGCCTGCCCCCCGCCGAGGAAGACCCCCTACGAGGGTGGCTCAGGGCCCGCAACCTGCCGGTCCTGCAGCCAGACCCGTCCAACGGTCCAGCACTCGTAGGAAGGTGGCACCGCCAGCCCGTCCTCAGGCCACTAAGAACCCACGTCAGGCTTCGAAGCGTTCCTGAGACGGGCAGCCCAGGGAAGGAGGATCATCTGACCTGTCCGGATCCACACTCGACGAGGGGACGAGCGCTGGATTCGGCTTCTACCCGGCTGTCTGCCACTCGGCAGACGGCCACCACATGGTCAATAAAAGAGCAATTTCCTTCTTCTCTGGGCGCAATATACAGCACCTCCGACCCTCTACTCGACGGTCGGATGCTGTTTCCATTTTCAGAAACATACGGTCGCACAACACCTGTGCCCCCGTATGCTCTGGAACAACGAGCTCGTTCAGACGATCTCCCCTCTCGGGCGGATCTTCTGCACAGCTCTCACGGATCGGACTCCCTGGGCAGAGCAGCCAGTGTGGTTCGGGGCTTCTCACCTCCGGCCACACACTGCTTTCCCAGCGACGGTACCCCCACCCTTGGTGCACCGAATGTAACTCCTCTGAGACCCTTAGCGGAGAACTTTTCGGATTGGTTAAATCTCCCCAATCCTTCCCGCTGGCTCCTCAGGACCATTCGGCTCGGCTATGCCATCCAGTTTGCACGGCGTCCGCCCAAGTTCCGTGGTGTTCTCACTACGTCGGTCCAGGGCCCCAACACCGCGGTTCTTCGGGCGGAGATCGCAGTCCTTCTGGCGAAGGGTGCGATAGAAACTGTCCCCTCAGCCGAGATGAAGGAAGGGTTCTACAGCCCCTACTTCATTGTACCCAAGAAGGGTGGTGGTCTCAGACCAATCTTGGATCTGAGGGTCTTGAATCGGGCCCTGCTCAAGCTCCCGTTCAAGATGTTAACCCTCAAGCACATTCTCACGTGTGTCAGAGTTCAAGATTGGTTTGTGGCCATAGACCTGAAGGACACGTACTTTCATGTCTCAATCCTCCCAAGACACAGGCCGTTCTTGCGGTTTGCCTTCGAAGGACGGGCATATCAGTACAAGGTTCTCCCCTTCGGCCTCTCCCTGTCGCCCCGGGTCTTTACGAAGGTAGCGGAGGCCGCCCTTTCCCCCCTCAGGGAAATGGGCATACGCATTCTCAATTATCTCGACGACTGGCTGATCCTAGCTCACTCGTGGGATTTGGTTTGCGCACACAGGGACATGGTTCTCAACCATTTGGCTCAGTTGGGGCTTCGGGTCAACTGGGAAAAGAGCAAACTCTCCCCGGCACAGAGGATCTCTTTTCTCGGTGTAGAGCTGGACTCGGTCAGTATGTCTGCGCGTCTCTCCCCGGAGCGTGCACAGTCAGTTCTGAGGTGTGTGGCAACACTCAGATGCGGGTCAGCGGTCCCCCTAAAACAGGTTCAGAGGCTCCTAGGGCACATGGCATCCTCAGCCGCGGTCACGCCACTGGGTTTGATGCACATGAGACCGCTGCAGCACTGGCTTCATACTCGAGTCCCCAGGTGGGCGTGGCATCGAGGCACATTTCGAGTGAACATCACACCATCGTGTCGCCAGACACTCAGCCCTTGGACAGACATTATGTTCCTACGGTCAGGAGTTCCCCTGGAACAGGTGTCCAGACGCATCGTTGTCACCACAGATGCTTCCAAGACAGGCTGGGGTGCCACCTGCAACGGGCAGGCAGCTTCCGGGGTCTGGACAGGCCCCCGACTGTTTTGGCACATAAATTGTCTGGAGTTGTTGGCAGTGCTCCTGGCCCTGAGGAGGTTCCGACCTATGATTCAGGGCAAGCACGTGTTGGTCAGGTCCAACAACACTGCGACTGTGGCCTACATCAACCACCAGGGCGGTGTACGCTCCTTTCGCATGTCACAACTAGCCCGCCACCTGTTGCTCTGGAGTCAACACAGACTCAAGTCTCTACGAGCCACTCACATTCCGGGCGAAGCCAACCGTATGGCCGATTCCCTGTCACGACAGGTTTCGCTCGGAGGCGAGTGGAGGCTCCACCCCCAGTCGGTCCAACTGATTTGGGATCGATTCGGCCAGGCACAAGTAGACCTCTTTGCCTCACCGGAATCCACCCACTGCCAGTTATGGTACGGGCTAACCGAGGCCCCCCTCGGTATAGACGCACTGGCACACAGTTGGCCGAGGGGCCGGCTCAAGTATGCGTTTTCCCCAGTGAGCCTCATCGCACAAACCTTGTGCAAAGTCAGGGAGGACAAGGAACAGATTCTCTTGGTAGCCCCCTTCTGGCCCAACAGAACCTGGTTCTCGGACCTGGTGCTCCTGGCATCAGCCCCTCCCTGGCGCATTCCTCTGAGGAAGGACCTCCTTTCTCAGGGGAAGGGCACAATTTGGCACCTGCGCCCCGATCTTTGGAACCTCCACCTTTGGTCCCTGGACGCGACCAGGAGGACTTCAGAGACCTTTCACCTTCAGTGGTAAACACACTCCTACAGGCAAGAGCCCCCTCTACCAGACGGCTGTATGACCTAAAATGGCACATCTTTGTTAACTGGTGTTCTTCTCACGGGAAGGACCCACGGAGCTGTGGCATCAAATCAGTGTTATCCTTCCTTCAAGAAGGCCTGGACAGGCACCTGTCTGCCTCAACACTCAAGGTTCATGTCGCAGCTATAGCAGCTAACCATGACTTGGTGGGGGGCAGATCGGTGGGGAAACACGATTTGATAATCAGGTTTCTTAGAGGAGCCCGGAGGCTGAACCCTCCTCGGTCGCATCTCATCCCCTCTTGGGATCTTGCTGTGGTTCTCCAAGGTCTACAACAAGATCCATTCGAGCCTCTTCAGTCAGTCAAACTCGATGCTCTCTCCTTCAAGACGGCTCTTTTGACTGCGCTCACTTCCATCAAAAGAGTGGGAGACCTCCAAGCCCTCTCCGTGAACAGTTCGTGCCTGGAATTCGGACCAGCGGATTCTCCCGTTGTCTTGAGACCCCGGCCTGGATATGTGCCCAAGGTCCCCACCACTCCTTTCAGAGATCAGGTAGTGACCTTGCAAGCTCTCTCTTCCCAGGAAGATGACCCCAACCTGACATTGTTATGCCCAGTCCGTGCCCTGCGCATCTACATGGAACGAACGCAGCCCTTCAGACGTTCGGAGCAGCTCTTTGTTTGTTACGGAGGACAGCAGAAGGGGAAAGCTGTCTCCAAGCAGAGGATCTCCCATTGGCTGGTAAACGCGCTCCGTATGGCCTACCTGGCCAGAGGCCTACCCTGCCCTCTGGAGGTAAGAGCCCACTCAACCAGGGGCATCGCTGCCTCAGCAGCCCTGGCGAATGGGGCCTCATTAACAGACCTCTGTAGAGCTGCGGGTTGGGCTACACCTAACACATTTGCCAGATTTTATAATTTGCGCACAGAACCAGTGTCAGCTAGAGTCTTGATTGCTAACTCTTGACTCAACACACTGGTTGGTGTAGAGCTTGCATAAAGCGCTTCCCCTAATGGTGATTACGCTTCTGAGTTTCAGTAGGTTTCCTGATGCGAACCCTGGACACCATCTCCATCTTTGGCACTTCTGCACATGGCGGAGTTTAGCGGAGAAACTCGCTATGGAATCCCTTCACAAGGTATGACTACCCTTATTTTGATTGGATTGTGCCCCATATGTAGTGGCCCCTTATGTGGTCCCATATGTGTATTTCCACCTATAACTCTTGTGGTGCGGTGTTTTCCCCTGAGAACAGGTTCTCTAGGATCTGAGTCTGGTTGTCTTCCCGGGTGTGAGACCCACCTCAGGTCCCATGTCTAACTATGTCACTTTAAACCCCCCCTGTCGGGCAGGTTGTGAACTCCGTAATGTCTTTCCTTCGGGAGCAGGCATTTTCCCAACGATCTCAAGACACTCAGCCGCCCTTGAGGGAGGCCCGGCTGCAGGACCCCGCTGTACAGGTCAGTCCTTGGACGTTGGATGGTCACGGAGGAGGTGAGCTGCACTTACGTTACACGTTGCCCTGTTACTTCTGCACTTGTCTCTCGTGACGCGGTCAGACATGTGGCGTGTTTTTACGGGGACCCCTAGTGTCGTACACTACTCGACACAACTCGGAGTGTACGACAGATAGGGAACGTCTCGGTTACGTATGGTAACCCTCGTTCCCTGATGGAGGGAACGGAGACGTTGTGTCTCCCATGCCACATCTCTGGTCCGCCTCTGAGTGAGCTGAGACGCTCGGCTCCTCAGAATCAGAACGAGTGAGCAGATGCACACGCTGACCTATTTATACCCGGATGTCCGGGGCGTGGTCAGCTATGCAAATCTGCACACCCAATTTTCATTGGCCTTTCTCAATACTGTCAGAGGTGTTTGGGCTCTCAAGGGCGACCCCTAGTGTCGTACACTACTCGACACAACGTCTCCGTTCCCTCCATCAGGGAACGAGGGTTACCATACGTAACCGAGACGTTTTCTCTATTGAACATTTGTGTGTGTTTCACAGTTTGGATGGCACTCAGAGTGCTGATGCTCATGCTGCCACTTTTTGAGTCAATGATTTCTGACATGTAACTGAAAGATGACTCAATCAGTGGCCCATGGAACACAGACAATGCTGTCTGTGCTGTTTTGGTGAGTGCTGGGTACCTTCCTGTATCAGAAACATCTGCCCACCAGCTGACAGCATCTTCTCCATCAGTGAATGTTGGCAGGCTCTGGTCCACACCATACTGGAGAATCTAAGGCAAGATAAGAATTATTTAATAGGGATGCACCGAAATGAAAATTCTGGGCCGAAAACGAAACCGAAAATTTTGGATGCACTTGGCCGAAAACCGATACCGAAACCGAAAATGGCTTCATTAAAAAACATGTTTAAAATATTTTCTTTTTGTTTGTATTAAAAAAACTACAAATTAATTAAGCAATCAAACTTTTATTGATAATAAATAACAGTAATAAGGCTGTTTAACAATAACAAAACTAAATAAAATTTCTTTCTGTAACAAAATTGTGCAAAAAAAATGCTAGCTGCTTTTTTACTTCAATTTTAAATTACTGTACCTTTGGTACAGTAATTTAAAATTGAAGTAAAAAAGCAGCAACAGTGCACAAACAGAAGAAAAATAAATAAATCCAACCTCTTACTGTAAACAACATAACTATACACACTAAATTGGTCTGCTTTTAATTTAAGCAAAAGAAGCAGGTTTATCTTTATGAACAAAAGTTTTTCAGTTTTCTGGCTGAAGACACAGTTCCTCTTCTCATGAAGAACATACTGCACTGAATAAAATCACTCAGTCTGTGCTAGCTTTTAGTGCCTTTACGAATTGTGCAAAATATTACCTGCATTAAACGTTTTACTTCAATTTTAAATTACTGTGCAAAACAACATTGCAATAACAGAATAAATAAATCAAACCTTTAACTGTAAACAACATCAAATTAGGCTGCTTTTATTTTAGCAAAAGTGGCAGATTTCTCTTTATGAACAAAAGTTGTTCAGCTTTCTGGCTGGAGAGACGATTTCTCTTCTCATCAAGAACATGAGATGCTGCACTGAATAATCTCTCACTGTCTGTGCTGGTGCTTGGGGCAGATAAGTACTTGCGCGCAGTCCATGCAAGCAAAGGAAAGCGATCTTTGTTCGCGCGCCAGTAGTCAAGTGGATTGTCACTTCTGCCAATGGGTAGTTCAGCTAGATAGGTTGCTACTTGTTGTGAGGCTGCGCTTGCTCTTACACCGCTGTGGGTTGGGACGCTTTCCTGTAAAATTTCGTCAAACATATCAGAAAGCGAAGGAATGTGCGCCTCATCACTTGTACGTGACCGTTTCTCAGGCACAGTTTGCTCTGTTCTCCCCGTCGCGGCTTGTGCTTCACCAGAGGTTTCAAGAGCCGTAAGCTCTGTTTGCACCATTTCGCGTACATCCTGCCTTTTCTCATCGTCAAAGTAATGGTCTTTAAAGCGTGGATCTAATATTGTTGCAATGCCGTAAAGAGGGTTGGACTCAATGTCTTGGAAGCGTTTGTTAACAGCCTCCAGTAGAGTTTTTTTAGCTGTTTTTACGCCATGATCTGTTTCCGCCTATTTTCCAAGCAGGCGCTTCAGTGCTGCGATCAGTGGAATAACTTCAGCAACAGACGCTTGAGCTGAGCTTATTTCCTTGGTTAACTGTTCGAACGGGGCGAGAAGAGAGACAATGTTTTCCACCAACATCCACTGATGTGCACTCAAAGTTGCTGGCAGGTCGTGATCTGTCATGTATGCAGCTAAAACCCGCTTCTGTTCAAGTAATCCTTGCAACATATAGTATGTACTGTTCCAGCGAGTGGCCACATCTTGCTGTAGTCGTTTTGTTGGGATCCCAAACTGTTTTTGCAAATCTTGTAGTCTGGAATAAGCAAGCGGAGAATGCTTAAAATGTCCCACAATTTTTCTCCCAGTTGCTGTGATTTCTGATATGCTGCGCTGACTAAGCACTCCCTCATTCACAGCCAACTGCAGCGTGTGTGCCATGCAAGGTATGCTCTTTAATCCACTGTCATCCATAGCCTTTATCATGTTCCGTGCATTATCTCTCACAATCACATGCACTTTAGACTTGTCTATGTTCCAAGTTTCAAACATGTTAGCCAAAGCATCGGATATTGCTGCTGCAGTGTGTGAGCCGACAAACTCCAGTGCATGAAGCAGAATGTTTTGCAATTTAAACTCCGCGTTTATCCACTGTGCTGTCAAACTGAGCATGCTAGTTGGACTAACGTCAGAGCTCCATATGTCTGTGGTAAAACTTAGAGCAGAGATATCTGTGGTCATGAGCTCATGAACATGTTTTGCAACACGGTCATACATTTCAGGTAGAGAGATCTCTGCAAAATACCGTCTGCTTGGCAGTGTGTAACGCGGCTCAATGTGGTGTATTAGCCTACGAAATCCGATGTCCTCCACGACTGAAAACGGCTGGTCATCTAAAGCAATGAATTCCATTACTTTCTCTGTTATGTCACGTGCTTTAGCACTGTCATTTGCAAATTTCTTAATTTTTTCGAAAACTGTGGCAACCGAGGGTGTTGGTGTGCTAGTTGGCTTAGTTTTAACCAACGTTGTTTGACGGTATTCCTCAAATTCAATTGCGTGTCTTGACTTAAGGTGGTGTTTTAAACCTGTAGTCGAAAATGTCTTTGCTGTTGAACCCCCTCTTGAAACTTTTGCAGAGCAAATGTTGCATATTGCAACTTTGCTGTCCTCATCTGAAACTTTGAAGTGCTTCCAAACCGCCGACATACTCCGTGTTTGATGCGTAATGACAGCGCGAACGAGACGGGAGGATGGGAGAGGCGTGGCGACAATTTCGGCTTTTATTTTCGGCGCTTTCTTACGTTTCGGCCGAAACCGATAATGCTATTTCGGCCGAAAATTTTCGGCGGCCGAAATTTCGGTGCATCCCTACTATTTAATTATCCCACCAGGGACATTTAACCTCCACAGAAGCAAGATATAGGGTTAAAAATTAAACAACAACAGTAAACATCAAAAGCATCCATACACAAGACTCACAAACACATTACATACTAATAATACATACCTTGCACGTTCGCCAGATTCTAAATAGACATTGTTTACAAGTAATACGGCGCATCCAATGCAACAAGACGTCAAATTGCTTTATGTTACACTGTATTACTCTCGCATCAGCTGTTGTCTAAAAAGTCACATCTACCCACATCAACACATCAAAAACGCTTTAAAAGTAGGGCTACGCTTGAGCTACATCCAGCTGACTTGAATGACTGCTGCGCACAAGACAACCTCCATAACGTGTCGTTAATCAGGGTAGCTCAGAATTGGAGTAGTAGCCAGAACTCAGGGCAGAGCACCTGGCTTAAGTTAGGGGCTAATGATAAGGTTACAACCTAAGTTGGCTATCTGAAATACTATATACTTACGTAGCAAGCTAAATGGTTAACTTTAGTTAGCAAGACGGTCAGACAATGCAGGAATTAACATTACAACTAGCTAATAATGTTAGATGGCTAGAAAATTTGCTATCTTGCTAACGGAAATTCCAGCATTGGATCCGCTTGTATTGCTTGCTATTAAGCATTTTGCTCGAAGCATAGGCTAACTGTATGAAAAAAAAAAAACGCTAGCTGACGTTATTTGACTTAAGCAAACAAATATCTGTTGTTTAGCTCCAAAAAGACTGACTTACCTTGAATTAAATTTCCATCAGAGTTTCCACATTAGGTCAGGTGTCTCTTGACAGGCGCGAACACAGATGGCAGTGTGTTTCAAGATCCTGAAGCAAGCGCTGAGATTCCGATTGGTCCAGAAAAAATGTCATTTATAAGAATTGTCCAATAATGGCCTACATGGCACGCAAGCCCACCCCCTCTCTTGACAGGCGCGAGCTCAGTTGAGATTCCGATCGGCCCAGATGTCAATTAACGCAAGCCACCCCCCCAAAAAAATTCTCCGGTTCTACACGATTCACGTGAATGACCCAGTTGACAATGAAAATGGCGATTGTCGCCGAAAAGCGACAAGTTTGCAGGTATGTATCTGTGTTCTGTTAAGCACTTTCTTGAACAGACAGTATTGGGCTGTCATATTTGCAGAACAGGCACTTCAAACAGTAGCAGCATAGCAAAAAAAAATAATAATAATAAAATAAAAAATAAAACGGGGCTTTACAGCCCTGAAATACAAACATTTGGAAAGGCTTTAAACTACCTAACAAAGACTGTAACGACTTGAACCACGCACTGGCTACCTGAAATTAGTGCAATTAAATATGCCAATATGCTGACATCTTGAACACTTTAAACATGGCAATGCAAGCATCCAAGGCAGAAAGTGATAAGTTTAGCTTAAAAGCTGATTTTTCAGGGTCTGGAACTTGGGTTTGAGATTCTTCCCTCCCAAAGAAAGAAACACCCGCTGAATAAAATCAAATGTGTTTCTCATTGTCTTTGGGTAATCCAAATTTAGAGCATAGATCAAAGCAAAGAGAAGACATACAGCATGTGGAAAATTTGGGACATCATCCACAACAATTCTTCCCTCCAGAATGATTGCCCATGTTGCGTCCACACTGAGGGTGTGTGGAGGTTTGGCAGGCATGTCTTCAGTTAAAACTGCGAGAAGGCCAACATCTACTTCGTTGAAGTCAGCATCTACATCCATATCCTAAGTAGAAAAAAGGACAATTGTGAATTTCTTTATGCAAACAAATGTTCTGCAGCATGCACTGACCAGGAGATCAAAAGCAAAGGTAAAAAAACAAAAAAAAAAAAAACATTTACATTTCCTTGTGTTTGATTCATATTGATGGTGATGTGTTTCCCAAAAGCAACTATGGTTGCAAATTACAACCAATAGAGTTCAATTAACAACCATAGTTTGCTAACAATGATTTTGGGAAATGCACCTCAAAGAGGATATCTAATCATTTGCACAAACATCAAGCACAAGGAAATGAAGTCGAAGTTAACATTATGATCAACAAAGACAGATAACAAAATTCATAGTGTAAGTTGTAAAACAAAACACATAGTTTCAGAAATACTAAACCACGTGGTGAACTATTCTTTTAAATTTTCCATTTGTTCCAATTTTTCTTTTCACCAGCACCTACTACATGCATTTAGACAACTTGGAATATACAAGTTCTGTGGACTACTTCATTATACTTTTACATTGTTCTGAATTATTAACATCATACAACTGAATTAAGAATACACTGAACTTTAACAATATGGTATTTATACTGCTTGGTCCACCATTAAGATTTTAGAGCATTATCTTTTCGTTATGGAGATAAATCACCAGTGTCACAAATCAAAATTGTTTCAGAAAAGACGAATACAATATTTACTGCAAACTACCAAGAAGTTTTAGTATAGAACAAAATGGCTTAAACTTCCAGAACAAAAATTTACAGATAATTTACTCCACCTTCAACATCCAGGATGTTCATGTCTTTCTTTCTTCAGTCGTAAAGAAATTATGTTTTTTTTTAAGGAAAAAAAATTCAGGATTTCTCTCCATGTAGTGGACTTCTACGGTGCCCATGAGTTTGAACTTCCAAAATGTAGTTTAAATGCAGTTTCAAAGGGCTCTAAATGATCCCAGCAGTTGGAGAAGAAAATAAGATGGGAGTTTTTCTGACATACCCTAACTGTCATGAAGTGGAATACACAGTTCACACAGAGCTAGACAAGACCTGCATTTGAGGTTAAGAAGTATATAAACAATTTTTTTTAACCAATCCTTTTGCTAGATAAGATATTCTGCCTTGGGATTGTTAAGAGCCCTTTGAAGCTGCATTTAAACTGCATTTTATAAGTTCAAACTCACAGGCACCATTGAATTCCACTATATAGAGAAAAATCCTGAAATGTTTTCCTCAAAAAACAATTTGTTTATGACTGAAGAAAGAAAGACAGACATGAACATTTTGGATAACAAGGTGGGGAAGAAATTATCTGTAATTTTTTGTTCTGGAAGTAAACTTCTCCTTTAAGAAAACAAAACACCAATAACATTACTTACAAAGCACGTCCTGAGAAACTCCTCTGAGTCATCCCCCAGAAGAAGTGGAAGACCCTGAAGCACTGCAGTGCGAACATGTGTAACATTGGATGACTATGAAAAAGGAGAGACAAGTAGACAAGTTATAGGTCAAAGATATCAATTATACCGTTGAATCAACTTGTTTCAAAATTTCATCCAGTTTTCTTCCCTGCTTTCCTCCTTTTTTCCAGGAAATTTCAATCAAGCGAGCAGAATGCGTGTCCAATGCAGCATAGAACTCAGATGTCAGATTTTTTCCTGATATGCGGTTGAATTCTGCTAAGATCTAAGCACAAACATGGAGTCGTTAACATTCAAACACGATTCATTAAACAAAAAAAAAAAAAGAGAGATTTAAAGGGAGATTTAAAGAGAAAGGAAACAAACCTGGCTCTCCATGAAAACTGCTGGCCACTTTTCCAAGATCTCACAGACAGAAGGTTCAGAGTGGACTATTTCTCTACACCTCAGGGCAAACGTACCGTCCATCTTCTTCCCAATCAAGCTCATGTTTGGGGGCCTCTTTTTACATTCTTCTACTAGGTCTTTTCTTATACTCTCTTGACTTTCGTCGCCTTCCCCGTTCGGAAAGTTTGGCAAGAAATTTAATTTAAACCGTCTGGGTTTTTTGATGGCTGACTTTGCACCTCCCATTGTTGCACTTCTCTTTCCAGCAACAGCAACATCACTACAGCCGGATTTACGCAACTTTGTTCTGTAGTTGGCCATCTTAAATTTTAGGCTGTTCTTCCACCCAGCTGAGCCTGTTGGGGAGCCCTGCTCAGTCAAACAGGGATGAGCTTTAATCAGAGCTGTGGCAACTTGGGCAAAATCTTCATCCCTGGGATACGCCTTATAGGTGTATATGGTCCCCGCATGTGCTTCCAGTATGTCGTGCTTTATGTCTCTTCCAACATCAAGAGTTGTGCCGTCTTTCATAAAAGCAAGGTTTCCCTGACGGAGACGGTACTCAACATGAACTGAGAATTTGGGTATTTCAAAATCCTCTGGCCATTCAAATTGTCGTTCAGCAGACAACTCCTCTGATGTATCAGATCCAGAAAGAAGTACAGTGTCAGTTTGACTTGAGGAGGGAGATGTGTATAGAGGAATTATTTTCGGTGTTGCTCTCTCTGGCAAATCATTAATGTCACTGACGTTACATAGCGCATTACCAAAGTCAAGGTCTTCGTATTGGACACTGAAGGTGTATGTGAGCTGCAGCTTCTCTTGCAGCGCTTGTTTCAAAGAATCAACATCAGCTGGTTTTTCAGGAATGATTACTTTTCGGATGTCAGTATCGTGCACAATAACGCAAAGTATCATCGACATGGCTAAGTGAATTTCTGAAACATAAAGAAAAGAGCAGAAGTAAAAATGACAAGAAATAATACAATTGGATGTCATTTAGCAGCAGATGTAATACTTCAATGTGACATAGCACCGGCCTCGGACATTATAAGCAGCCAAAGGGAAGGGGTCATTTAGCTCAGAAGGCAGGACAACTTGCAGTGAATGCAAACTGCACAATTCATAAGAGCGTAAATGCTCAGTGTACCATGCACTCTGAGGTTTGCAGAGGAACATAACGTCAGTGTTGATTGTCAAGATTCTCTCAATTCACATGAATTCTGGCAAACCTGAACAAGATCCAACTGAAACCACCATGTCTGGGCAGTACTTAATCCCATTAATGTAAACACTGGATGAAACTAGCACAGTGCTACAATTAGGACTCTGCAGCTTTAAATAATCCTCAACATTTTCAGGAAAGGCTGTGATAAGTGAACTACAGACCCTGTCCATTTGTACTCTTGGCTTGAAAAAAGAACTGGCATCCATGTGATAGGCAATTGCCATTTGATGATTTTTGGCCAGCATTAGGGGGACATTTTTGAAGTTGTGTGCATCACGGATCACTTTCTTGAAAAACTTATGTTTCCCCTCAAACCTGATTGTCCATAGATTCCTCAATGGCCCATACGTTCTGATCAGTTGAGGATAATGCTCCAAGTAGTGACGTCTGGGACGCAGCACAAAGTTTGGAAACACCTCTTGAAGCAAAGCTCTGTGTTCCGAGATCTTCCAGTTCAAGAACTCCACAGTGTCATCAGAAAAGTGGCTAGATAAAGCCAATTCGACTATATCTTTCAACAACATTAGAATTTCCCAGGTATGGTCATTCTCTCTCACTTCATGGCCAATCAAGAGTGGGAGTAGCCTCAAGAGGGCCCAATTTTCATAGCCGTTTCCCCCTATTGTTTGTTTGCTTGTGTACGATTTTGGAATTGGCTGTGGCTGGTCAGTCCTGTCTGAAAATTTGTATTGGAATTGTTTGATGGCACCATTTAAGGTATCCAGGGAAAAGTAACGTTTGCCAATTAAATCCTGCAAACACAATGCCATCTCTACAGGAACAACACCCTCCAAGAGATCATGCAACAGGTCTGGGGGGAAACCACCAATTGTGCTTAAGTGTTTCAAATTGTCACTTAATGGACAGCTACTCTTCACGCCGTACTGTGCCACCAAAGTACTGTCCTGTAGAACATCTTGAACATGCTGTTGGTGTTTTTCTTTTGTCCTCATTTCAAAAGTGCCTGACCTAACTTCCTTGACTTGAATGTCATCCCTTGTGGCCATGCAAAATCTACATGGGAGATTCACTCTAAAGCTCTCCTGAAAGCCTGCCAACGAATGGGCACCTAGATTATCTGCCAGGACATGCAGAACAGATCCCCTTACACATGATCCTAACTGCTCAACATATACTCCCTGCTTTTCAAGACATTTTAAGTCTTCAATTAGTGGGTGGAGTATTTTTGAGTAGCCATGTTGCTTAACTAAATTTGTTTTACTCAGAAGAGCTAGCTGAATGGTGTGCAAAGATGATGTGTGTTTTGCTGGTAGGTTCGCAAGAACCCAGTAGATAGCACACATTTAGTGTTTTTTTCGTGACGTTCCAAGTGGATTCGCCACTTCAAAATCATCTATGTAGAGATTAAGGGATATTCTACAGTCATCTGCAAAAAATGAATTATTCCTATAATGTGTACCATCCTTGTAACTGCTGAATCCCCTTGATGTCTCACCTGAAGCCATCACCTCATCAAGAAATTCCTGTTTATTTAGCAATTTCTGCAACATTTGAATAATTGGGATATACACATAACACTGCTCATCTCTATCTATTTTGTACTCAACAGGAAGAACAACTGGATATTCTCTTACGAAGTATGATGCTGTCCTCTTGGTTGTGGAAAGAGGACCCCCTTCATTTGTATATATCTGTGACTGAATAGTTTTCATATGTAAGCATAATTGATATGCTATCAAGGTGCTGGGCGCGCCACTTTCAAACTAGGCAGCACAAAGACACGGTTGCATTCACTCTAAAGAACACACAATCCAGTCAGATATCTGTGGCAGACATTTTAAAATCTGTTCTTTTTTTTTTTTTATGAATTATGCTTACATATGAAAACTATTCAGTCACAGTCACAAAATTAAAAAAGAGGTCACCATTTGACACGTTGTGTAGAATTGTCACTGAATTTCAAATTGTGTAATTGTGTCACGTCACGCATTATCTTGATCAATCATCAGTTCAGATTACCCGCGCACTCCTGTACAAATTAATTAATTAATAGTACTTCATAGGCGACCAGACAGCTGATACTTACAGATATCGAGCGGAAAGTAACTAGTTTGAAGAGAAATAGCTTCAAATAACGAGCAGTGTTTAAGACGTGTTACTGAAAGTTGTTAATATGAGCTAATAAAGTCCACAAAAAGCACAAAAAGCATGCAATAACGAAAAAACTAACGATTATTGAGACTAGCTAACAAAAATATCAGATAATTAGGTTCAAATTAAAAGAGATTACCTTAAATTCACCGATGTAAGTCCTCTCACTCTGAATCCTTAATCCATCTGCATTGGGCGGGGGCGGGGTGGCGCTAAGGAAAAATCATCCCCGACTACGCATGCGTAACAGCACGTCTTAGACATTTTGAGTAATTTTACTTTAAGTACATTAGTTATGGGAGCTATGTGTTCCAATATTTCAGCAACAATTTAAAATTTGTAGTAAACTCAACTTTTTGGTTAAAATCAAGTAAACATACTAGTATTTCTATAGTAAGGAATACTATTTGGTTTTACAGTGTGCTAGCAGCAAGTCATTTGCTGTAATATGTGCTGCCGTTTTTAGAAACTAGTATCTTTTCCATTAAGTACTAGTACTTATTCATTAGCTACTAGTGCTTATTCTTTAGCTACTAGTGCTTGTTGTTTAGCTACTAGTACCTTTTAAAAAGATACCAGTACTCATTCATTAGATACTAGTACCTATTTTATAGACACTAGTAGTTATTTATTAGATACTTATACTTATTCATTAGATTCTAGTACTTGTTTAATAGATACTACACTGTAAGAAACAAAAAACAATTTGTTGAGTCAACCTAAAATAATTTGTTACCCTGCTGCCTTACAATTTTAAGTTCAGTCAACTCAAAAAAGTTTAGTCAACTTGAAATGTTAAGTTGTACTAAGTAAAAACTTAGATATTTGTGTTTGTTAAACTTAACAAATGGGTAAGTAACCCAGCTGCCTTAAAATTTTAAGTTGATTCAACTCAAATATCTAAGTTGTCACTGAGTATAATTTAACATTTTAAGTTGAATAAACCTTTTTTGAGTTGACTGAACCTAAAATTTTAAGGCAGCCAGGTAACAAATTATTCTAAGTTGACTCAACAAATTGTTTTTTACAGTGTAGTACTTATTCGTTATATACTAGTATCTATTAAACAGATACTAGTACTTATTTCAATAGTGACTAGTAACTATTCTGTTGTTACTAGTAACAAATTTTAAATTGTATCATTGATTTCTATGTGATCTGTCATTGAGATACCAACTTTTCAGTTTTGAATAGTATGTATTCCAGTTGTGACTAGTACATATTTTTTAGGTACTAGTAGTTAAACATTTGGTACTAGTACTTATTTTTTAGATACTAGTACCTATTATTAGATACCCTTCCTTATTAAATAGAGACTAGTTCTTAATTATTTTGTACACTCTTAGAATAAAAGGTTCAAAAATGAACCTTTTGAGGTTTCTAAAGATTGCAACTGTGGGGGAACCTTAAACGTTCATTTTTGAACCTTTTTGAAAAGGTTCTAATTGGAACATTTACATAAAGGTGAATTAATGACCCACATAAGTTCCTTTTTGAACCTTTTTCAAACCATTTTAAAAGCACCCTTTTGGTACTATTTATTATTATTATTATTATTATTATTATGTAATATACTACTATTTTTATACCAATTCACAACACAGACACAACCTGTAATTGTCTATGAAATGTTTATTTTTATGAATGTTTATAGAATTTAATCACATCACCCAGGAAAAAGATATATTAATTATTATTAATAGTGAATGAATGAATAAATAAATAAATAGCAATACTGTTTACAACAATTAATATCATATATTTACAGTGCCTCTGATCATTTCTTGACCAAAATAAAAAAGCAATATAATAAAGCAAAATAGAAAACAGAAATATTCTTTCATGAAAAAATAAGAATGGTGTTTACAACAAGACTAATATCATGTTATATAATATAATATCACATTTTTACATCCCCTGCCACACACACACACACACACATATATATATATATATATATATATATATATATATATACACATATTCAGTCAAACAAAAAATTGGCCATTTTAATCACAGTAGGTGGCATTTTGGTTTCGGTATTATGGCACATTAAATACTTTTCAGTGAACTTCAGGGTGTTTTTAATCTTTGAAACATACTCAGTGTTGAAGATGAAATAAATTGTCATTAAAACAACTAGAGCCATGGTTATGTCATCTACTTCGCAGATCTTCTCGCCTTCCAACATTATTTCAATTAGAGACTCTGTATCCAACGCACGTCCCTTAATACATAGTACAGGGTTGGGTATGCTTGGTTCCTAAACAAAAAGAGTATAATATTATATATGGTATACAATACTTATCATTTGATTGTATGATTATTATTTTTGGTCCAAACTTTTATAAAATGTTTCCAAAATTAGCCACAAAGAATTCTGTGACTTTGTGACATCATGTGAATGTGAATAAATTTACAGCAACACAGCAAATTCATTTGCAACACACCAACACTTGTGTTGTTGCTGCTATTATAGTGGAACCTCGACACAGTCGAAGAGAAGGGGCAGAAAAACAGATTTTATATTTTTAAATGTTAAGTGGATGGATTGGCTTAAGTATATATACCTCATTGATGAGATAGATAGATCTTGGACTCTCCTTGAATAAAAGTGGAAGCAACAGGACAGCAGCAGCCATTGAGAGACCTTTAATATAAAATTGTGAAACTGTCCATGAATATTGTGTTTTACCTTAATTATGATTTGTTTCTTTAATATCTATAAAAATAGTGAATCCTTCATTACCTTTTTCACTGATTCATTGATTCATTAATTCATTACCTTTGTGTGCCAAATCAACATGTTTTTTTTTTTTTTTCGCTTCAGCCAACTCTGTACAGATATCCACCCCGACTTCTCTTCTCTGGCACTCGCTGATAGATTTTTCAGAACATTTTTTTCAATGTGTGCATCCAGTCTGCTTTCAAATTCTAATAACAGCTGTTGACAAACAAACAAACAAATAATTAAATAAATAATTTACAAATGTTCACTACTTTTGAGTCAAAATTTGGAATACAATTCACTTACAACAGAAGAGATTTTAAGAGCTGGGTATCGTGATAGAATATTTTTGTGGAGTGATGTTTCATGTAGTCTGCCCTCTCATTCCTTGTCCGTGCCATGCAGTCCTGCAAAAGTCTGATATTTGGTGTCTTCTTTGAGCATTCTGTTCTCATTTTCTCCAAGTGGATCCTCATGCTGTAATCATCTTCTCCTGACTCAGCCTATCCACAAACATAAGCACTTATTTATTAACAGTAAACTTTTGTTGTTTGTTGGATGCTTGAAGAAATCATCAGGTTCTTTACTTTGTTGAATCTGCTACAGACTTTATTTATCTCTTCAATATCAACCAATGGTGATCTTTCTTTCTTGAATTTGTTTTTGAGCATCTCATGCCATGACTCCTTAAATGGAAACAAATAACACAATTAATGCTAAAACATGCATCACCTTTAAGATAACAATATCAAGGAAGTATTAAAGGGTTTTAAAATGGAAAACTGTCGTATTCTTACATATCCTTTTCCAGTTCTGTCTCTCAAGAACTGATATTTTGTAACAAGGGCTGAACACACCCTGTTGTGTTGTTCACTTGTTGGATACCTAAACAAAAATGAAATAAATGAATGCATGAATAAATAAATAAATAAACAGTCCTCCATCATGGTTTAAAATTATACTCTTACATATTTACATTTACCATGTTTATGTGCACATTTGATCAAACAGTGTTTGAATTATTTTTGATCTCCATTTTCAGTTAGGTTCACAAAAGTGCCCCCATCAATTTCATTCTCTGTAAAAACAGCAAGTGTCAATGTGAGTACAACATTATAATTTCCACCAAATTGCAATATGAACTGTGTACTGGTGTAGATTCACACTCTAATGTTTAGTAATCCAGTGTCTCAAAGGGATCAAGAGAGTTCCTTCCAGGTTTTTATAAGTGTCCAATCCATGGAAAGCTATCTCTTTCCCTAACTTAAGGGCACACCAAGATGTTTCCGTAACTTTGTATGCATGGAGATGACTGTCAAATGAGTGAGAACTTTTCCAAACCTTTTCCATACCACAAACCACTGTGTCCATATATTGCTTTGATCTTGAGAAATGATGGAATCTCTTCTGTGTGTACAGTGTCAATCACTTTGCATTCTCCAGTTTTATAAGCTGTATTGTTAGCTGTGATGGAATTTGTTTTTTGTAAGATTTCATTCAGCAGAGGTCTTCCAACCTGTGATTCTAAAGTGGCCAACACCAAAGACGGCAGGGTGTTTGATGGGACATCACAAGTTCCTGTGGCATGGCACACTTCATATCCAGTGCTTTTCTTCTGAGCTTGCTCCCAGCATTGTCTCAGCTGATGCCTTCTAGTAAGTGATTTGGTGATGTTCTTGAAGTTACAAACAACAGTAGACACTTTCTTAAAATACTGATGCTTTCCTTCAAAGCGAATACAAGACAAATGAAGTAATGGCCCATTTTTCAGCATAAGGGAAGGATAGTGCACTAAAAAATCCATTTTTGGAATGACACCATCAGGGAAGATTTCATGAAATGATGTCAAAAAATCTGTAATCTTCTCCTCAAGATAGGGTATCCATGATCTTCTAACCACTGGCGCCATGATCACACCCACCACCTCTCGTAGTAAAACATA
Source organism: Labeo catla (assembly GCA_012976165.1). Taxonomy (NCBI): domain Eukaryota; kingdom Metazoa; phylum Chordata; class Actinopteri; order Cypriniformes; family Cyprinidae; genus Labeo; species Labeo catla. The sequence goes on from VONZ01000736.1 coordinate 300,042, forward strand.
GCAGTTCTAATACTTGTTTGGAGGTACATAAGATCCGACCATTAGTGGTAGCAGTCGAAACAATGTCCAGTTCCCCTTCAGGAACTCAAGCTGCGTCCGGAGACGCTTTGGGAACGCCTTTGGCGGAACCACGCTCTGAATGACGTGTAAACTAGCAAATCAAGCGATGATACGTCACGGGCGGATGACGTCATCGACCAGGAAGCATAAAAGCACGTGCGAAGCTGGCCGGCGTCAGCTTCTGTCTTTCAGCGGAGCGCTCTGTGTGTTTGTGTCTGTTTATCCTCCGTTTTGTGCAAGTTAGCACAGCTTTCTTTTTGAGGATAATGTCTCAACAAGTAGTTAAGAGTGGAGAGAGCGGGCCACGTTTCAGGCTGTGTGTTCCCCCTTGCAAACGCTACATCACAAGCGGGGATACACACAGCATGTGCGTGGTCTGCTTGGGAGCGGAGCATGCTATGTCAGCCCTTGAGGGGGCTGACTGCCCGCATTGCGAATTGCTTCCTTTGCGGGTGCTCCGCTCCCGGAAGGCTCTCTTCGAGGAGGGAGCCTTCGCTAGCGTTCCCCAGGGTGTTGGCCCCGCTTCCGCCGAGGTGGAGCGGGCGCTACACTCTTGGGGTTCGCAGATGGATCTGTTGGAGGAAATGGAGACGGGTGACCCCCTATCTCCTTCCTTACCCGGCAGATCCGCTGCCCGTTCCGAGGGTTCGGAAGCCCGCACCGCGGCTACTTCCTCCCAAGGGACGGGCTCATCTCTCCATCTGTCGTCCTCCGAGGAGGGCGACCTTGAAAGCACCGCTGAGGAAGCGAGCCCTCAGTTGGTGCAGTATGAGGAGCTCTTGGAGGTGGTGACTCGTGCTGTGGCCAAATTAAACATTAACTGGCCCGCCGAGGAAAAAGTCGCTCCGCAGAAAAGCAAGCTAGATGAACGCTTTCTGCGGAGCAAACCATCATCTCAAAGAAGGAGCCTTCCGTTCTTCCCCGACCTCCATGCCGAGATCGCGAGATCGTGGGAAAGACCATACTCGGCTCGCTTGTTCGTCCCCGCCTCCGATTACTATGGAAATGTGGCGGGGCTCGATGAGCGAGCCTATAAGGCGATGACCCGGGTGGAACAGACGTTAGCTAGCTATCTGTCTCCCGGTGCGGCATCGTCCTTGAAGGCTCCAACCTTACCCTCCAAGCCGCTTCGCACTACATCTTCGCTGGTGGGTAAGGGGTACTCGGCAGCAGGTCAAGCTGGAGCATGCCTTCATACTATGTCGCTGCTCCAGGCATACCAGGCTGACCTGCTGAAGGGGTTAGCAGACGGTGAAAAAGTAGACCTTGAAGAACTCCGCAGGACCGCTGATTTAGCTCTTCGCGCCACCAAGGAGACCGCCCGAGCAGTGGGGCGGTCTATGGCAGCCATGGTGGCGGCGGAGAGGCATTTGTGGTTGACCCTGTCCGATATGAAAGAGAAGGACAGGGTCTTCCTCTTGGACGCCCCGCTTGAGCCTTCTGGCCTGTTTGGCGACGCAGTCAATTCTGTCGTCAGCAGGTACCAGGAGGCTCGTAAGCAAGCGGCGGCGTTCCAGCGGTTCCTGCCTCGCCCTTCTCTAACCTCTGCGGCTGCTGGGCGTGAGCAGCCGCAACCGAGTACCAGCTCCTCATACCGCCAAGTTCAAAAGTTGAGTGTCGCGACTCGCGCTCCCCCGTCTCGGGACCGAGATTCGCGGCACTCTAGGCCGGGGTACTCTAAGGCGAGGCCCGACCTGCAGGTCGTGCTTCAGTCTAAGAGGCCCCCGGCCTTGAAGCGGTCCTGACGCCATGCCAGGACCGCCGAGGGCAGCCCCTACCGGGGAAGAGCGGGTAGCACCGCATTACACGGTGTCCGTCTCTCCTCGGTGCCCTCGGGAGGTTGGTCTGCTGTCCCTGCCAGCGCTACAGGGCACAACCGCCTCCAGCGAGCATTCGTCCCGGATCTCTCTGCCCGGGCTTGTAGCGGAACCGGGACGCTCGCCACCCCCACGGGGGTCTCTATAACAGTTAGTTCGGCAGTCTCCTGCCGGTCTGCCGTTACAGGACTCCGAGCTAGCAGTTCAGCAAATACCAGAGACCAGCCTCGAGCGGCTGGTTCCCTTAGTAGACTATCTAGCAGCATGGAAGCTTCTACCGAATGTGTCTGCATGGGTCCTGCGCACCATAGAGAAAGGTTATGCTATTCAGTTCGGCGCCCCGCCGCCACCTTTCGACGGGGTCTTTCCCACTCTGGGGGGCCCCGAGCAGGCTCTGGTTATGGAGCAAGAAGTAGAGACCCTTCTGAGGAAGGAGGCCATCGAGGTGGTCCCTCCTCAAGACAGGGAATCCGGGTTTTACAGCCGTTACTTCATTGTTCCAAAGAAGAATGGAGGGTTGCGGCCCATCATAGATCTTCGCCGCCTCAATCGATCAGTCATGAAACTGAAGTTCAAGATGCTTACAGTCAAGCAAGTAGTGTCACAAATCAGGTCCGAGGACTGGTTTGTGACGATAGATCTGAAAGACGCGTACTTTCATGTCTCCATCCTTCCTCAACACAGGAAGTTCCTGAGGTTCGCTTTCAGGGGCTTACCAGTATCGGGTTCTTCCCTTCGGCCTAGCACTCTCACCCCGTACGTTTACGAAATGTGTAGATGCTGCCCTGGTTCCTCTTCGTATCCAGGGTATTCGAATATTGAATTACATCGACGACTGGCTGATCCTAGCAGAGTCAGAGAGTTTAGCGGTTCGGCATCGAGATGTCGTTCTCGCTCACATGAAAACGTTGGGGTTAAGACTAAACGCCAAGAAAAGTGTGCTTTCTCCATCACAGAGGACCACTTATCTGGGCGTGGTGTGGGATTCGACCACGATGCAGGCACGTCTGTCCCCTGCTCGGATCGAGTCGATCCTCGCCGCAGTCAAGAGAGTCAAAGAAGGCCGGTCACTCACTGTCAAGCAGTTCCAACAACTGCTGGGTCTAATGGCAGCTGCGTCCAACGTGATACCTTTTGGCCTGCTGTACATGAGACCCCTACAGTGGTGGCTCAAAACCAAAGGGTTCTCCCCGAGGGGAAACCCGCTCCGCATGATCAAGGTTACGCGCCGCGGGCTACGTGCCTTAGATATGTGGAGGAAGCCGTGGTTCCTAAATCAGGAACCCGGTACTAGGAGCTCCTTGTCGCCGCGTCGCGCTAGCGACAGATGCATCCCTCACCGGGTGGGGGGCGGTCATGAGTGACCGCTCCGCCCAAGGTCTGTGGACGGGTCACCATCTCAATTGGCACATCAACTGCCTCGAGATGCTGGCAGTATTTCGAGCTTTGAAGTACTTTCTTCCAGACCTCAGAGATCGCCATGTGCTGGTGCGCACCGACAGTACAGCAGTGGTCTATTACATCAACCACCAGGGAGGTCTGCGGTCGCGCTCCTTATACAAGCTGGCGCACCAGATCCTTGTGTGGTCCCAGGACAAACTCCTCTCACTTCGAGCAGTTCATATACCTGGGCATCTGAATGTGGGAGCAGACATCCTGTCGAGGCAGGGGCCGAGGCCCGGGGAATGGATGCTTCACCCAGAAGTAGTGAAGCAGATATGGGGGATCTTTGGGCAAGCCCAAGTAGATCTCTTTGCCACGAGGGAGAATGCACAATGTCCCCTCTGGTTCTCTCTAGTTCATCCAGCTCCCCTGGGGCTGGATGCTATGGTACAGACGTGGCCGAGGCTGCGTCTGTACGCCTTTCCCCCGATCGCTCTGCTCCCGGGAGTTCTGGAGAGAGTACGCCGGGACGGGGTCAGCATACTGTTAGTAGCCACGTACTGGCCGGGCCGAGTATGGTTCTCGGACCTGATATCTCTCCTCGACGGCTCTCCATGGGAGATTCCCGTCAGGAGGGATCTCCTCTCACAGGTGGGGGGCACCATCTTTCACCCCCGCCCGGAGCTGTGGAAGCTGTGGGTGTGGCTCCTGAGGGGGCACAACTCGTAGCTTCCGGTCTCTCAACTGAGGTTGTTGAGATCATCCTCCAATCCAGAGCTCCCTCTACGAGGAAACTGTATGCCCTGAAGTGGAAACTTTTTACTTCATGGTGTGGAGAACACCAGCAAGACCCAGCTAACTGCCCTATTGGTACAGTACTGGAGTTTTTGCAGGCCCGTTTCTCCACAGGGTTAGCCCACTCCACCCTGAAGGTCTACGTGGCCCCTCTTGGTGGCATACCTGTGGGTAAAAACCCCCTGATCATATGTTTCCTCCGCGGGGTGCTGAGGCTGAGGCCTCCGACACGACCCCATGTCCCTACCTGGGACCTGGCTGTGGTGCTTGAGGCTCTCTGTAAACCTCCTTTCGAGCCAATAGAAGACATTCCGGCTCGGGTTCTCACTATTAAGACAGCGCTACTGCTAGCACTTACCTCCCTCAAGCGGGTTGGGGACCTTCAGGCCCTTTCGGTGGCCCCTTCACATTTAGAGTTTGCTCCTGGCATGATCAAAGCCTTCCTTTACCCCAGGCCGGGGTATGTTCCGAAGGTCCCCACTAATGCACCACAGCCGGTCGTGCTCCAAGCCTTCTGTCCTCCTCCCTTTCGGGAGCCCGACCAGCAGAAGCAAAATTGCATGTGTCCTGTACGTGCCCTTGATGCCTATGTCCACAGAGCTGCCCTGTGGCGTAAATCAGAACAGTTGTTTGTTTGTTATGGCCCCCCTAAGAAGGGGTTTCCAGCTTCTAAAGAAACTCTTAGTAGATGGATTGTTGATGCCATTTCTACTGCCTACAAGTCCTCTGACCTCCCCTCTCCTTTGGGGGTCAAGGCTCATTCTACTCGCGCTATGGGTGCTTCTAAAGCTTTTAATGCAGGTGTCCCAATCCAGGACATTTGCAATGCTGCGGGATGGTCCACGCCCCTCACCTTTGTAAGGTTTTACAACCTGGATGTCCGAGCCACTCCCGGCTCTTCTGTTCTCCTGCCCTAGCTCCTCCACTAGGCAGGGATTTGGAAGTCTGGGGGCGTGGGCATCTCGTTCCCAAAGCGTCTCCGGACGCAGCTTGAGTTCCTGAAAGGGAACGCCTCAGGTTACGTATGTAACCATGGTTCCCCGAGGGAACGAGACGCTGCGTCTCGGTCCATCCTTCCGGCATCTGAGCTAGGGTAAAGTGTTTATCCTGGATCAGCTGATGAAGAATCCACCTTAGAACATTAGGAATAACTCCCTCCAAAACATCATGCATCACATCAGGTGGAAACAAGTGAGTTATCACTCGAGGAGCATAGTTAAGAGATGAGAAACAGCACTCTCTCTGCACACCATAAACAGATCCATAATCAGGATTTTCACGGACAGCCTGCAGGTGGTATCTGTAGTTAGTACTGTTTCTAAGAGTAAAGTCCTCTTCTTTGAATTTGGTAGTAATGTCTTCTTTTGTGGCTGTTGGAAACTCAGAAGCGAAGACCAGGAGACTCTTGGGTATCTTCAGCAGTATTCTTTATTGAGAATGCGCTGCGTAGCTCTGCAGTCCTCAAAAGTCTGACAATATCTCAGCACAGCAAAGTATATAGGTTTGAAGGAGGCGGAGTACATAGAGGTGGAATCGATCTAAACAAAGCATGCAAATGTGGTACAGGAAATCAGCCCAGTAAAAGATTTTTCCCAGCCTTGATCTATTTAGCATACAAGTGTCATTCAAATGCAAAGGTGCTAAACAAAAGGCACAGTTGTACCTTGAGCTTAGACTTCACACTTAACTTGGGAAACCTGCCAGATGCTCAGGAAATGTATAAAGACAAAAGGTTACTGTCTCGGGGCTTGGGCTGTCTGCTAAATCACAATATACATAACCTTTTAGAAATTTGTAATCCAACAATTCCTCCTTTGAGAGTTCTAAAAAAAACTCTCATAAAATACAAATTTAGACACTTAAAAAGTTCTGTGTTGATTGTTTGTAGTGATGAAAAGCATGCTGACACAGAAACAAACATGCTTCTAGGGTCCGTGAAGTTCTTACGGGTAATAGTCTTTTCTGGTTGGAACTGTTGTTTCCTCATGATGGTCGTGAGTCATTTGTTGAATGAAACACTTGATACTGTGGACGCATAGATAGTATACCAGTAGGAAGAATAACAGCAGAATTGCTATTTCCTTGATCCACAGCCAGGGTTTACCTAACAGTTCTCCGAACCATGAAGAATTATCTTCAGTCATTTGGTGTAATTTTTCTGAAAGATCAAGAATGTCTCGTTGGATTTTGTTCATGCAAACGTTCTTTCCAGCAAACAAGGCATTTCTTGACATATTCATCAGTTCTAAGAATATGTTGTTTCTGGAGTCTATAGCTTGTGCGATGTTCACGATGATTACTAGAACGGCAATCTTGATCATGTTGATGGATGACCGAAGTTCTTTCATTTAATTCTCTGCGTTGTGTTTTTTTTTTTTATGTTCTGTCTTCCGTGACAGTTGGCTCGGCAGTGGGTCTAGTTGTCCTTTAAAGTTTGTAGCTTCATACACAGGTGAGGGGGTCGATGTGTATGGGTCTCGGGACAGCCATCAAGGGGTATCTGCACAGAGTAAGAAAGAAAACAAAAGACGACAGAGCAGTATTTGTTGTAAAAGGCTGCAAACAATAGAGTTGTAGCCTCTGTTCAATCTGAGTCTAGTCTTGTTGTTCCTTCTTTCCCTAGTTCTTAATTCCCGTGACACCTAAAGAACAGTGAGGTAAGGATGGACTAGTGGATGGGGAAGGCCTATGAGGAAGTCTTCACCTCAGGGTTGGCCCCCGAAGCCTGTTGCATTCGGTTCTTCCCTGGGCTCCTCACTGATCTGTGTGTCCTATCCTATCCCTGTAGGTGGGGGAACAACTTTACAGTGTGACACATGAGTCCAGGTTTTCCTTCCCTGACACAAAACTGCAGCTGCTGTGATCAACATCACTTGATGTGGTCCGTGCCACTTAGGCTCTAATGGTTTGTTTTTGAATGACTTTATCATAACCCACTGACCTGGGATGATTGTGTGTCCACCTTCTGGTGGATTCTGCCAACATGACTCAACTCTTTCTCTGGAACTCTGTACTGCCTTTGTAAGGTTTTCACAATAAGTGATCAGGGCATCTGAGGCAATGTGCACATCAGCATTTCTAAGATCAATTGCACCTGGCATCTGCATTGGGCGTCCTGTAATAATCTCATGAGGGCTTAGACCTACTGATCTGTTAGGTGATGCTCTCAGACTACACAATACCGCTGGCAGCGCTTCGACCCATACTACTCCTTCCTGATGCATTTTGCTTAGCCTGGTTTTGATTGATCTGTTTGCACGTTCGACTTGCGCCGATGCTTGTGGTCTATGAGGACAGTGAAGATTCCACTTAATTTTCAACATTTTAGACACTTCCTTGACTACCTGTCCTGTGAAGTGGGTTCCTTGATCTGAGTCAATGCTATCTGGTAATCCCCATCTGGGAATGAAATCAGTGACAAGACATTTAGCAGTATGTGCAGCTGTGGCACGCCCTGTTGGATAAGCTTCTATCCATCTTGAGAACTTGTCTATTACTATCAAAACGTCAGTTTTTCCCTTACAAGGAGGCAATGATATGTAATCAACTTGTAGGTGACGAAACGGTCCTGGTGGAGCTGGGGTATGTGTTGCTGATGTAGTTGCTGCTGGCACATCATTATTTTTTTGACATGTAACGCATCTCTTGACTGTTTCAGTGGCTACATTTCTGAATTTTGGATTCCACCATTGATTTGAGAACCTGTGATTCATTGTTGCTGGACCACTGTGACCCAAATTGTGTATTTGTTGAGCCAAATATGGCAGCAGTGATTCGGGAGCAACATATTTTCCTCCTTTGGTCCAGCAACCAGATGAATCCACTGTGGCTCCTTTGTCTAACCATGTCCATGCTTCATATAAAGGAACGTCTTTGTACAGATCAATGATTGATTCAGGAGGCAGAATTGTCTTCTGTGCTGTACTACCTGAACACACCTGTACATTTGCATATGAACAAGCCTGTTTAGCAGCTACATCAGCAAGAGCATTACCTTTAGCTTCCGTAGTATTAGTTGTGAGATGTGCTTTCACTTTGATCACAGCTAATTTCTTTGGAAGTTTCATGGCAAACATTAGATCTTTCACTAATCCAGCATGCTTAATGGGTGATCCAGCAGAAGTTAAAAACTGTCTACTTTGCCAAATGATACCAAAATCATGAATTACCCCAAAAGCATACCTGGAATCAGTGTAGATATTTGCAGTTGATCCTGACGCTAGCGTGCATGCTCTAGTTAAGGCTACTAGTTCTGCAGCTTGAGCTGAAAAATGATCTGGAAGACGACCTGAAGCTACCACTTCAGTGGTAGAAGTTACTGCATAACCTGCTCTTCTGTTACCTTCAATAACTTGAGCTGAACCATCAACATACAACTCCAATTCTGCATTATCTATGGGAGTTTCTGTTATTTCACTTGTAGGTGTGTATGTAAGCGTAACACAATCATGAGCCATTTCCCCTTCATCCTCTAAGACAACTTCAGTCATTGCAGACATCATACATGAGGATGGGTTTGTGACTGGTGCACGCTGTAAAACAATGTTCGGGGCTGTGAGGGTTGTTAACCAATTTCCCCAACGAGAGGAGGTGACAGAAGTGACTTTTGCTTGATTCATTAGTGCAGACACTGCATGAGGGCATCTTACATTTACAGTCTGTCCTAACACCATTCCTGATGAGGCCTGAAGAGCTAGATGAACTGCCTGTACTGCTCTGAGACATGGGCCCATACCTTGAGCGACTATGTCAAGTTTGCCAGAATAGTAATGAATTGGGCGTAAATTGCCCCCATGATCTTGCATTAGACATGCAGTCATAAAGCCTAAGTGTTCATGAACATAAAGCACAAAGGGCCTATCAGATTGGGCAATTCCTAATGCTGGCGCTTGACATAGTGCTCTCTTCAAATCATTGAAAGCTTTGAGGTGAATTTCTTCCATACAAACTGTATCGGAATCTCTAACCTGACCTTTCAACAAGTCATAGAGTGGCTGAGCAATCGAGGCATAGTCTTCTATCCAAGGTCTACAGTAACCTGCTGTTCCTAAAAATGATCTTAGTGTTTTAATGTTAGTAGGCGGAGGTATTGCTTTGACTGAAGCGGCTCGATCCTGTGTAATGGATCTATTTCCTGTACCAATTGTTTGACCCAGAAATGTAACTTGATTTTTAGCAATTTGAGCTTTGTGAAAGCTACATTTGTGTCCTTTTTTCTGCAAATAGTCCAACAATGCTGTCAATTCAGTTTGATGTACCTCATGATCTGTTGAGGCAAATAAAATATCATCAATATATTGAATCATAGTGGACTGTTTGACTGGACATTCTGGGTCACACAAATCACGTCTGAGAGCCTGATGGTATATGGTTGGGGAATTTTGAAATCCCTGGGGCAAACGTGTCCACTGATATTGTTCATAGTCAACTGTGAAAGCTAACCATGGCTGGCTGTCAGCGTGCAAGGGTACAGAAAAGAATCCATTAGACATATCAATTACTGAAAAAACCTTACAATCTAATGGTAAGCCATTACAAATTGTAGATGGATCGGCTACTAGGGGGGTGATTTTTTCAGTATGCTTATTGGCTACTCTGTAGTCTATTGTGAGTCTCCATGACCCATTGGCTTTCTTGATGGGCCATATAGGTGAATTACAGGGACTATTGGTTTTAACGAGCACTCCTTGCTTCAGCAATTTTTCTACAATAGGCTTGACTCCCTGTATAGCTTCCTTACTGATCGGGTATTGTTTGGTAACAGGAGGGGCGGTTCCTGTTAATTTGGCTGGTTCTACACCTGTGAGAAACCCGCAATCATCTTTGTCTTTAGCCCAAATTGGATGATTCTGTAAGAAAGCATACTCAGGAGTGATTGCATTACTGGTAGAAACTTGTGCTGAAGCAATTTTTATGCTAGCAGATTCTGAGGACATGTCTAATGTTAGATGTACTTGTCTCAGTAGATCCATGCCTAGAATTGCACCTGTATTTAATGGAGCACATAACAATTTTGTAGTCAGAGTTTTCGGGCCTAATTGTACCTCTATGGGTGGAGTTTCATACAAAACAGAATCTTCACCTACTACACCAGTTAAACAAAGTTTAGTTTTCTTGTACGGAATGTTTAAATCTTTAGCCAATTTTGTAGGAACTACTGTGATTTCTGCACCTGTATCAAGCAAAAAGTCAATCTCTTTCTCTTGTATGCTACCTTTCACAAAAATTCTTTTGTCATTGTGATGTATTACAGGGGAAAGGTAGCTACTCACAGCCCCAACAATTAGTTTTTTTCCTGCTCTTTTTGTGCTCTTAGAAGAGCCTGAGCAAGCTGTCCTAACGTTTCACTGGTCACTGGTGGAACTACTTCAGGGTTGTAGGCGGGCTGAGAAGGAGCAGAATTATGCATAGCATTTCTTTTATTATCTTGCAACTTCTTCCTACACTCTTTCTCCCAATGTCCTAGTTTTCCACAATAATTGCATTTCCCTTCTTTTTTAGACCATCTCTTGTCTCGATTTGTTGTGCTAAACGTAGCTGCTGCTACTCTTACTTTTGCCTTAACATCAGAATCTCTTTCCCAAGTAGCTAACGTGTCTAAGTTACTTCTGAGAGTTTTGTTAGACCAAGTTAGATCTAGGAATGGCAAGGCTTTTCTGTACTCAGCTACAAGGCCATCTGACCAGATGCGGACTAAGGGTCCCTTGTCATCTAGCACACTTTCAGGATCATCAACTATTCCACTGTAAGTTACAGCTGACTGGCAAAACTTCTCAGTGTATTCACTTACAGTTTCCTCTTTCTTTTGTACACAGTTAGTGATTCTGGACCAGTCTATTTTGGGTCCCATAATATTCTTTAGGATTTTCAAAACACCTTCTCTCAAATCCGCTTTACTGGCATGTCGTAGTTCAGAAGTAACAGCAGACTCAAAACTGTTGAATTGAGATTCAGTTAGAATTTGTGACATCAGCTGTGTGACTTCTACTAACGACATGTCGTAGAGACGCATTTTGCTAATCAGTGCTCTTCTAAATTCACAAAAATTTGTGCGTGCTGAGGGTAAGCCCTGGGACAATTTCTCTATATCTTTAGGTTCCAGCATTTTTGCAATTGCTTGAACCTGGACAACAGCAGAGTTGGGAGTAACACTTTCAATTCCCTCAATTCCCTGAGATCTTCTCCTAGCACCACATACCTTCACTGAATCTACAGGCACATCAGTTACTGATTGGATGGCTACATCTGTTTCAAAGAAAGCTTGTAGGTCAGGATAAATGTTATCAGGCTGACTAACTTCCATATCAGTTTTTTCTAAAGCTTTGTTGCGGTTCAATTTCTTAGTCAAAGCGGATATTCTAGCCCGGAGCTCTTTGTTCTGTTCCTCTAGCTCTGAGTTACGCTGAGACTGTTGTGTAGCTAGCGCTAAGCCAAATTCTCTGTGGCAGCAGATAATGCCTTTCACATTGTTCTTACGAATACATGCTCCAAGTACTTTTTTACACTCATCTACAGACCAAGTCTTGTCTGGATGGATCTCATATTTCTTAGTCAATTCTTGTCTAACTTTTTCAGTTACTATTAGGTTCATTTGCACTCCTAACAGTGATTTGAATTCGCTATCTGACCACAAAGGAGTTGCGAGACCACCTTTTTCAGTTGTGGGGATCAGCCTAGCGTTCTTTCTAACCATTTTGTGAGTTTCTTTGTTACCACACAATCACAACACTAAAACTTCTCTGATCAACAGAGGGTACGCTTGTTAACACAGATCAACTATAGTTAACCTTTCCTGAATTAACAGAAGACAACACAAACTACTAACACTTTACACTAGTCTTCTCTGCCTAAACAGAGGGTAACAGATATTAGCACTTTACGCTAAACTTCTCTCCCTGAAGAGAGGATCAACAATTCTTCTCTGCCGAAAACAAAGGATAACAGATATTAGCACGTAATGCTAATCTTCTCTACCTGAAATAGAGGATAACTGATATTAGCACGTAATGCTAATCTTCTCTACCTGAAATAGAGGATAACTGATATTAGCACGTAATGCTAATCTTCTCTACCTGAAATAGAGGATAACTTGTCTGTTAAACAAACCCTGCAGCTGTTTGTTAACACTTCTCTGGCGGCGCAGAGGATAACCACATGTACTGGCTTCTAATGGTTCTTTTGGATAGAGTGATACTCACCAACCCTTGGTACAGAAAGATTCAGTCTGGAACAAAGTCAGATCTTTGTTGAGCTTGTTGAGCTTCAATCTGGATTCAGGTGAGGAGCTCTATCCGGGTCACGGCACCAAAACTGTTGGAAACTCAGAAGCGAAGACCAGGAGACTCTTGGGTATCTTCAGCAGAATTCTTTATTGAGAATGCGCTGCGTAGCTCTGCAGTCCTCAAAAGTCTGACAATATCTCAGCACAGCAAAGTATATAGGTTTGAAGGAGGCGGAGTACATAGAGGTGGAATCGATCTAAACAAAGCATGCAAATGTGGTACAGGAAATCAGCCCAGTAAAAGATTTTTCCCAGCCTTGATCTATTTAGCATACAAGTGTCATTCAAATGCAAAGGTGCTAAACAAAAGGCACAGTTGTACCTTGAGCTTAGACTTCACACTTAACTTGGGAAACCTGCCAGATGCTCAGGAAATGTATAAAGACAAAAGGTTACTGTCTCGGGGCTTGGGCTGTCTGCTAAATCACAATATACATAACCTTTTAGAAATTTGTAATCCAACATGGCCATGCAGAAACGACATATTCTCCCATGTGAAGAATTTATTTTCAACCCAATCAAAGAGTGAGCTGAAAGATTGTCTGCTGATATGGTGACTACTGTGCCATAGAATCTTCTGCTTTCCCCATTACATGACAGAGTCACTCCCTCTGTCTCTAGCCATGTTACTTCTTCAATCAAAGGCTGAAAAAGATTGTTATAGTTGGCAAGATCTTCTTCAATATACCGATGTCTGATTAAAGATGAAAGGTAGATGTTCTCAAGTTTTGAAGTATATTTCTTATGAATGTTACCGAGTTTGAAATATACAGCTGTTAGTTTATGTTTTCCCCTTTTGGAACCTAAAGGGTTAACAATCTCAAATTCATCGATGTAGAAATGTAGACGCAGATTGGATAAAGAAGAAAGTTTACAGCTTTTGAACTGTTCTCCATCGGTGTAGTCTTTCATAACATCTTGATCTTTTGGTATTTCCTCTTGATTAAGCATTGCCCACACATCGTCATTTTGAGCAATCTTACTTAGTAGAGCCTTGAGCGGTATGTACTGGAAATGTGCACCATGTCTTTCTGTTTGATCAAGTGGAATTTGCACAGGTGCAATGTATCCAAGTTCATCTTCACAATAGTGTTCAAGCATCCATTCACTGCTGATCTGGTGAAGACATTCATCAAAAATATTTTGCTGATTAAGTAGTTCGGACAAATCGTCATCAGCATCAGTGTCAATCTGATGTTGGTGCTGAAGATGAAATCTCAGAATATCAGCATAATGAGTGGTGAACTCTTGGAAGATGACTTGCAGGTTCTCCACAATATTCGACTGAACTGTGGCAGCGATACAGTGCTTTTCTCTTAATTTTAAAATGAACAAACAAAGATTTCATTTGAGGTTTTGGAGTAAATCTTCTGTTCTAAACTCTCTGCAGTTAGTAATGTTCTCCACATCAGTGCTAGGCAACTCCTCTTCAAAACTTTGGAAGTCCTCAATATTTTCCTCCAAATTGCTATGTTCATTATGACAAGCTTCTCCTTCTTCATTGACTAGTGAAAGAAGATCCCTATGTTTGCGATAAATATGCGACCTATAGGAACTGAATGTTTTGTTGATGTTGCCACAACTGTTCAATCCACATGTGAATTCAAATTTTGGTTCATTTTGATGATAAAGTCCAATATGTTGAATTTGTTTAATTAGGGAAAATGTTTGTTTGCCGCATAGTGGACAGTTAAAGAGAGTAGGCATTTCTGTGAGATCAACCTTGAAATGAAGGGATGAAATCCTGAAAACCGTTTGCAGTCACCCAATCAGCCACATCTTGGACTGTCCACTGATTCACCTCTGTGCTCATTGTTGTTTCAATTGTGTATAAAGAAAAGCATTACAGTTAGAGAACAATGTCTTGATATCTCACAACCAGTCCATTAATATGGGGATAAACAATTAAACATGATCAGAAACTAATATAGAAAAAAAAAGTAAATAACATATATAGCAGTGGTTCTCAAATTTTTGTTTTAACTTTTAGTTGTTAGGGGCACTGAATAGCTATGCTTATATATAAACAATAAATAAACAAAAATAGCAGGCAAGATAATGTTACATCAGTAGTGTATGATACACTGTAAGTTACATTTTTGTAACCGCAGACCCACTTTACCAGTAACACATTTTAACACCATGAGTGACATTCAATGAAATCACAATAAATAAAATTAATAAAATCACAATAATCATACACAAAAACATGTTAATTAGCAAACTGTTATGAAATAACACTAACCTTAACAGTAAATGAAAGGGAGTGATCCTCTTTGTTATCTAAAGAGTCACTGTGGTTGCCTTGGCAACTCAACTGTCACCCAGAACTTAGAAAATGCAGCTCTATACTTTTTACATACACACATTACAATACATTGAAGCAATACAAATATTTTAAAGATACATGTAAATGTAATTAGATATATAGTAACTAAAATATTTACAACTAAATCTCATTGTGACCCAAAGTCAATGTGGGGGTCACACATGCTTAGTTTCATTATTATTTTTTATTTTATTTTATTTTATTTTATTTTTTGAGGGCAGTTTGATCCTAAATTTTAAATCAATAATTTTTGATCATTTATTTTAACTAATAATTAAAATTAAACTGAAAATACGAAATTAAAAGAGTTTATTAGTTATTATTAGAAATTAAGTTTAGTTGAGAACCACTGATGTAGAGAATTATAAGATTATAAGAAAAGATTATAGAGTCCAGTTATTATACAGCCTACAATAAGCCATGTAAATCAAAACTCTCTAATCAGTATCATGTTACTGAAATATTGTGCTCTAGACAGGAAACAGAGGAAAAAAGGTGAGGGGGTACACATATAAACACAAATTTAATTTTTTTTTATCTTACCTTTTTCACAGTTCTGAATACAATCAGTTTTGTGTTCCTGCTGTATAGAAAAATCACATAATGAGCTCCAACTTAATTATGATGTAACAGTTATCTTATTGTCACAAACATGCAAATGGTTTATGGTTATTATATAATATTTTATTTTGTCTTACCTCAGGTATTCCTGTCACTTCTCCAGTCCATCTGCTGGTGGCTCGTGCATCAAAGTAGTTGTTCGGGTAGAAAAAAATGTTCTAACTTATACTTGTTTTAAGTGTTTTGTTTTGTTTTATTTTTATTAATATTATTATTATTATTCACAAAATGAAAATAAAATGACTTTAATATGAATCGGCTAGTTACGTGAAATTGAATTGTTACTGAATTGTTATTAGTCTAGTCAATTAAAAAAAAAAAGATGAAAATGTTTATGTATTCAGATTTTTTTATTTTTTGGCATAAAAATATGTATTTACATATTTTTCACAAAACAGTTTTAATAATAATAATAATAATAATAATAAATTGTTGCCATATTTATCACAATTTATTATTATTATTATCCCACATTAATTTTTGTTAGCACCTCAATCAAGATCACAATTCAATAAATACGCTTGGCTATATCTTGGGGGAAAAAAGCAGTACCATCATTCATGCACTTGACTTCATCAAAACATTATGTAGTTTTGCTCATAATTGTACAAGATCTTTTTACCTAACATATAAACAATTATGAAGTGATTGGTCTTTAATAATTAAAGTGTGTGAAAAGGACTAAAACCAAAGTATGGGCCTCAAAAGAACAAAATGGTTAAATCCTTACAGTCCATTTTAAAAGGTTCATAAAGGAACCTTGACAACAGGCCAGGTTCTTAAATGAGCCCGTCTGCTGCAACAAAGGTTCTAAAAAGAACTAATAGCATGTGTCAAATAACCAGTGGATCATTATAGAACCCATAAGTTCAACTTTGAACCTTTTTGATAGTTAGAAGTTCATATTTGAACTTTAAAGTTCTTTTTTGAACTCCAAAGTTTCAATCTCTTCTACGGCCGCGATCACACCGAACGCGTTTTTGCAGCGAGAGGCGCCTTTTTTGAATTGTTTTCTATAGGCAGTGAGCGTTATGCGCGCTGTTTATGCGCCGCGGGCGCCTCGCGTTTTAACCGCCTGCTGCGCCTCGCGTTTTTGCCGGAGCGCTCTGAGCGCCTGAAGTTGAAAAAAAGCAACTCTGAGCAGAAAAGCGCCCGACGTCATCGCGGTTTTTTCCATTGTCCAATCGAATGAATGGAGAGGCGGGCCTTCTGTTGTGGTGATGAAAGTTTTACCGACGCTTAAAAAGTCCGGAGACTGCAGTGATGGAGGAGAGACTTTTGGTGTCTATCGCAGGTTACCCGGAGCTGTATGTTTTAAGTTTTTTTCTGATATGACAGTTTACTTAACAGCTAAAAACCAAAGATTTTAGAGCGCTCGCGGTATAATCCTTTGATTAGATTGACAGGACGGCTTATTTGATGGTTGCCTAGCAACATAAAAAACCGTATCGCACTTTCTCTTTTTTCAAGTCACCAGAAAAAGGCAGTGCGGTGCGCCTCGGTGTGATCGGGGCCTTCCCACTAAACATTGGACGTCGGATAGACGTGCAGATCATGTCTATATTGGGTCCGTCGGTCCATGACCAATTATGGACATCTATTCGACGTCCAAACTAGGTCCGCTATTTGGACGTCTATCCATTACCCAACTTGGACGTCATTTTGACGTTCAACATTTGATCTGGGTTTTTTTGGACGTCATTTGGACGTCTATGGCAGTTGCAGTAAATGTGTTTTACAAAATAGAGCCTATCAACATGATTATATATATGAATACAGATTATTTATAAACAAACAAGATTTATTATCTGTATTACTATTTATTTATTTGGTAGCCCATATGTTTTTACAAAACAACCCCATCAATGGACGGAAATTGGACGTCCAAAAATGACATGGAAAAGACGTCACTCCGACGTCACATTGCGCAGTGGGTTAGGAGCAGTCTGTTGCGTTTTTTTATGTTGCTAGGCAACCATCAAATCAGCTGTCCTGTCAATCTAATCAAAGGATTATAGCGCGAGCGCTCTAAAATCCTTGGTTTTTAGCTGTTAAGTAAACTGTCATATCAGCAAAAAACTTAAAACATACAGCGCCTGAAGTTGAAAAAAAGCAACTCTGAGAAGAAAAGCGCCCAACGTCATTCGCGTTTTTTCCGCATTGTCCAATCGAATGAATTTAGAGGCGGGCCTTCCATTATGGTGACGGAAGTTTACCGTTGCTTGGACACCGACTGCAATGATGGAGGAGAAACTTGTTGTGGCTGTCACGGGTTACCTGGAGCTGTATGATTTCACAAACCGTAACTACCACAATATTAACAAAAAGCAGCAAGCCTGGAGGCAAGTCAGCGTGGCAATAGAGTTGTCAGGTAAGTTGCTTTCATTAATTTAAACTGTAACTTACTAACGTTAACAGCAGTAGCAACAGTTTGTGGTCTCTGAACTGCTTTTTAGCCGTGGTTGATTTGAAATAAATAAATAAATAAATAAGATGGGATGGCATGGTCAAGTATTTCTTCAAGTATTATTCTTTTTTTTTTATATATAAAAATTGAGCTTTATTAAATGATCTATGATTTATAATCTGTTTTCGTTCTGGGCCTGTTTTTGTATTTTTTATTTTATTTATTTTTTAATTTTTAATTTTTGGGTATAGTTGATAACTATCAACAATATTTGTTTTTGTGCTAGTATCATGTTTTTTTAGGCCTGTCATAAGGCCTCTTTACACAGCCGATTTAAGGCTGCTCTAAAGCGGGTCTGTGCCGGCTCAGAATTCAGTGATAACTGCCAGTAGGTGGCAGCAAAACCCTGTTTGAATGAATTATTATTTGAAGCGTTCAATTCAAAGGGTTCATTCAAAACAGCTAATTTAATTAAATTAATTTAATTAATTCAGTTTCTGGTCGTATTAATTTCTGATTTGCCACACACTATTATTTAGTTAGTAAATTATCATCATAGATGGAGAATTTTAATATTTAATTTTTCATTAATAGTTTGGTGTAATACACAATATTATTAATCTAAAGGGGATGGTAGGGGGGATGGTGGTTTTACAGAGGGGATGCTTTTTGTCTCATTTGTTAGCTAACATTATTTTTTACCCTGTGTTGGTAGAGGAGGAATGCAGACGAAAGTGGAAATATCTGAGAGATAAATATTTAAAAGAAGAAGGGCAGAGAAGGACAAACGGAGTGGTGCAGAAGGAGAAAGTCAAAAAAGATGGAAGTTCATGGCTGTTATGTCTTTTCTTGAGCCTCATGTGAGGGAGAGACCAGCAACTTCCAATTGTTGCATTGATAGGCATGTAGACAGTTGTACTGTTGAACCTCTCCTCCTCCCTATGGTGTCACAAGTTGAGGTAGGTGGTAAGTTAGGGAGTCTAGGGTGATATGGTCAGAGTAAATAATGTGATGACATCAAAATGACTGCTGTGTTTAACCATGTTTCAGTGTTTAACACTTGAATATGTCACATTGTCTTAGGAGGATAACCTGTTGACTGGGACCTTTGAGGCACCCTCCTCTTCTCCTGTAGTACCATCTACATCATCATCATCTACGTCACCAACACCTCCACCTAGTGTTCCCCAGGCTGAGACTCCTGTTCAACCCAACAGAGAGAGTGGAAGAGGTCGCAAGAGGAGAGCACAGCATGGAGGAGAGCTGACAGACTACCAGAGAGAACTCCTGCAAGTGGTAAACAAACCTCTTGATGAGGATGAACATTTTTTTATGAGTTTGATCCCTGCCATGAAACGTTTGCCACCAAGGAAGAGAGCGGACATTAGACTGAAATTTATGCAGGTCCTAACTGAAGCAGAGTTTGGTACTGATGACTAGGTTTAGTTTTCTTGAACACACACACACACACACACAGTACACAGTACACAAATACTTAATAATTGTAAATATTAATCCCAGAATCATTTAAATTATTTATTATTTAAATGATTATTTCTAACTATTTAAAACTATTTAATAACTAAATTAATAGCATTTTAATAGCATTCTTGATTATATTATGTAACACTGTAAATACTAGTTTTGTATGCATTACTTGACATTAAAATATTAAAGAGATTGAGTTCAATATCACCTGATATGTCTTCATCATATTTTGTTGATACTATAGTCTACCTGCCAGCATGTTTGCTGTTGATGAAACGCATCTAATCACAAAAAACAATACACAATATGTTAGATGATGTTTTATTAATGTGCTGTTTGGATTTACTTTCTCTCACTGAATATAGAAGTAGCTCTTAAAATAGCCTATGTTTTCATATGTATTGGATGTATTGTGTCTTGGTATATGGTGTATATGGTAGAAGGTGAGGTTAAGACACAGCTACATGCTGCCAGGACACTTCACCAGCAGAGGAGGAGAAATAGGTGGCAAACTTCTCTCTTACAGCCAGCGCTTCTCTAGAGGCATTGTTGCTGCCAACCTGGGTGATACCCTGCATCCTAGCTGATGGTTCAGTGCACAAGGCTGTGCTGCTCAGGTCCTCTTCATCAGCAGAGTGCCAGCGAATGAAATTGTGCAAAATGCAGGTTGCCTTCACCACGACTTCAGCAACTTCAGGTGACACTCCAAGGACTCGCCTGTACAGTCGCCACTGCGAAGCCAGGATGCCGAAGGCACACTCCACCATCCTCTGGGCTCGAGACAGCCGGTAATTAAAGACCCTCTGCTCGGGTGACAAGTTGTGTCCAGGGAACGGCCTCATCATGTTCTTCTGCAGAGGAAATGCTTCGTCTGCCACAAAAACAAAGGGCATGGCACCTTCAGCTCCTGGAAGAGGTGCATCTGGTGGGAGGTCGAGGGCATAATGACAGAGTGCTTGGCCAAAGTTTGATGAGGAAAGTGTATCTCCATCACTGCTCTTGCCATATGCTCCCACATCAATCATCCTGAAGCGATATCTTGCATCCACCACAGCCAGGAGGACAATAGAGAAGGAGCCTTTGTAGTTGTGGAACTGGGAGCCACTATTTGCTGGAGCTTGGATTGTGACATGTTTTCCATCAATTGCTCCAGCACAATTTGGAAAATTCCACAATTTCTGGAAGTCCTCCGCAATGGCCTTCCACTCCTCCATTTTAGGAAATGGCATGTATTCTCCAACCAGACATGACCAGATTGCCTCACACACCTCTTTCACAATGCCCACCACGGTAGAGAATCCAACCCTGTAGCTGAATGCAATTGTTCTGTACGAATCTCCAGTGGCTAGAAATCTGTAATATATAGGGGAGTGATATTTACAGTGGGTAGTGCAAGAGCCAACACTTTATTTTCAGAATTTACAGGTATCTACTGTATTCATACATATCACTAGCCATGGGTAAACTAATAATTGCACATTTTTGCAGACTGCCTTGAGGTCTAGGTCAGTGGGGTGTGTTTATGCTTAATTTCTGAGATAAATACTGTGCTTTTTATTTTTACTAGTTGTCCGACACTTTTTATTACTTTTCAGATTTTGAGTACCTATACAAAATACGACTAAATATGAACTAATAAATGACTCTGTATGATCACAGGTTAAACTACCCAGCAGGATATAGACTAGTAATTAAAATTAGCTAACGTTACAAACAACAACATTAATGTACCGCAAACAAATGCTCAGCCGCTCGGCAGGACCGATGGATTCTCTGTAGTTGGTGATCATTTTTGTGATGCTAGGCCCGACGATTGACAGCAGGTTGTCAAACTGACCCCTACTCATCCTAAAATAAGCCTTAAATCGACCAGCAGCAAGGCGAAGCTCCTGGACCAAGTGGTGGTACTCCCCGCGTTGTTTCCTTTTTCTGAGGGTCTTGTGTACCCACACGGATCTCCGTTTCCCTGTCCTCTGCGTTTTTGTACACCTCTCACCCTCGATCAAGGTTAGAGCAAGTGCCCTTTGTTTGTACATTTTTTTAGCCCAAATACACGTCACAACATCAGTCGTGTGTTTGAAATAACTTATTTTTGTGACATGGATTTATTAAACAGAATGAGGCAGAAATCATGCTACTTTATATTATTCGAAACAGTGATTAGCATCGCAAGAACACAGAAAGCCATATATTGTAGTGATAATTATTTATTTTATTCATGTTTCATCAGTAAAACGTTTATCTGCATGTTATTCCGCTACTCGGCTACATCTACAGCAAAAGCTGAATGCCTTTGTCCATTGAAGGGATTTCCTGGAACGTCATCAGTCTCACTTGTGGAGGGCACCCTCTGGCGACGAGTATGAATGAAAAAGAAATTACATTAATTGAGTAGTCATTATTGCTCACAAAACCCTGATTTGGGTAAAAATAGCAAAGATAATTAAGAACTTTGAGGTAAACATTTGCAAATCCTTATGTTTTTCTCCAGTGTATAGAAGTGTAATTTTTTTTTTTCTTTTTGAGTGAGTGTTATATTTGTTGGCCTTTTTTCCAAATAAAGAAAATGTTTGTCTGAAAACCATAAGGGTTTGGATTTTGTATGCCCTGGACAGAATATTTATGTAAAAACAATCAATGTCTGTAGCACCAGTGCTATATGCAAATAAGTTACAGCCCTAATATGATATTTATTGTTTTTACTGGAGGAAAAAGAGGAAATTAATAGATGATAAATAATAGATGTTTTTTCTCAATTCTGCCACCAAAGGGCACCAGATGACCAAACAACTACGTTAGGCTACTATGTTTACGAAATTACAATGTCTACAAAACTGGCAAAAATGTTTCCTATGTGCTTGAGTACAAATGAATGTTTTTTTTCTCAAAAAAAGTACATCCGTCTCCTTGTTTCCATTTCCACTCTAATATCTCTGATATGTTTCCAGTTCATTAATATTCAACATACGATTACTGTAACGGGGTGAAGGAGACGTGAAGGAGACATGAAGCGGGCGGATCCAAATGCAAAGCTTTATTTGATCGAGACAGAGACATTGTCATGAACTGGCAGGGTCGAACAATAACAAACAGGTATGTTAGGACAGGACACAAGAGTAGTCCGTGACACAGGTGAGGGTCGATCAACTGTGAACGTAATCCAGGGGGCTAGGCAAAGGGATTTGCAAATCTGTTTTTTGATTGATCTTAGGAAATATTCTAATATTTTGCGATACTAGATTTTTGACTTTCATGAGCTGTAAGCTCTAATCATCAAAATGTCAACAAAAAACTTTAGAAATATTTTACTTTACATGTAATGAATCTAGAATATTTTAAAGTTTTAGTTTTTAAAATAAGTTACAAACAAAAAAATTAACTTTGTCACGATATTGAAATTTTCTGAGATGCAATTAGTCATGGTCACACGCTCATACTCGTAGCAATTGAAGTTCTACTGCATAATACATTTTAAACAAGTAAAATAATACAGCATCATATCTGACACATAGATTCAAGGCCTGAAAAGTACTTGAAAACAAAAATAAGTCCTTAAAAGTGCTTGAAATAAATTTTAAATAAATTTGGTTTAGTAGAATGGGGCTATTTCAAAAAATTTCCTATATGCGCCGTCAAATTCTAAATGAAACTGCATTAATGATTGGGTGGAGATGGGGTAGCGCGAGAAAAAAATCTTAGCATGCAAACTGATGCGCACATTGCGCAGCCCTTCATGAACCTATGGAGAAGCAGGGCATTTATGACTGAAAACTACTGCATGCGACTATGAAAAATATTTAAGAGCATCAGTGCAAATGACCCTTTCAGCATATTTGTGCTTGCGCTGACGGGAGCTTCAAAAGTTTCTTACGTATGTATCACAGAAATATGTTGATTTCTTGAACACAACTATTACATGCACAATTTTTGGTTCAATCTGACTGAATTAATTGCGATTTATGAATCTGAATATCACTGTAACAAATTGCTGTATTTTTTACAGCAAAATTATACAGAAACTTTTTTATTGCTGTAATTCGCAATGCATTATGGGCTATACAGGGTTTTACAAGTGTTAACTGTATATTTCACTGTTAGCTGTAATTAATTTACAGGTAGGAGGTGCTTTCACTGTATCTTAAATATTTTTACAAGAATTTACTGTGCTGTGGCATTATGGTATTGCGCGGGCTGATATGGTTTGAAATCTGGTGGACTGAAGCACAGTGACAACAGCAATCGATTTTTTTTGGTAAGTTCAATTAAATTTACATCCATAAGTATTAATTATTTCTTTTAATGTTAAGTAATTCATATATATATATAACGTTATATAAGTTAAGTTTTATCAGGACATTTATCTTGGAGGGATGTAACGTAAAAGGTTCTTGATTACAGTGATATTCCCCCTAAACGTTATGTTTAGCTATTTTGTAAAGGGATGTGTAGTTAACTTTATTTATCTGTTGCTTCAGGCGAGGAGGAGAAATGCGTTGCGCGCCATTTCTGAAAGCAGCCTAAGCTAAAAGGTAAATCGTTATCGTCATGTTAATGTTGATATATGCTGCAGTTTGTTAGCTTTATTTGCCTTTGCTTTCTAGAGAGTATTTGTAGTTTGGCAGGCACAGCATTGCTATCGAACTGCATGTGAGACAAAACATGATGTCATGCCAGTGTTGATGAATACTGCCTTTTGTTACCGATTTATTCTTCTTTGCTCTCAAGAGATCATCTTTGGCAGGCACAGCATCGATCTAACTTAAGTGCGAGACAACGTTACATGAAGTGCTCAGTTGTCTTTGCTGTTGAAAAACGTTAATATTAACATCGTTGGATGAGTTTCTCTGAAACATTAAGTATATTTTGTAAAGGAATGTGTCGTTAACTTATTTTTTTTATTAATTGTTTTGTCAGGCAAGCCGAAACATCACGCAAGCCGAAACATCACGGAGCTAAAAGGTAAAAACATAATGTCATGCCGGTGTTGATGAATGCTGCTTTTTGTTACCTTTTTTATTCACCTTACTCTCGATAGAGTATTTTCGAAATAATTGCATATAAACAGACACAACATACAGACTGAAATGCTGGTTTATTGAGAATGTGTAATGCCAGTATTTTTAAAAGGCCTGAGTCAAAAACAAACGTAATGTAAACAATTTTGCTTCAAATGATATAAGCAATGAATCCGTCGAAATGACAAGCAAAAAAAAGTTCTCATATAACCTACTTGTATATAAAGCTTGAACCTAAATCTAAATGAGAAATGTATCACTGTAAATTCTTTCAATATGAGAGCAACACCATTGTGTTTTACTAGTTTTACTAGACACGTAAAAGTACACAGTAATGTTCCAAACCGCTTTTTCACCTGTGGTGTACCTGACTGTTCCCATGCTTTTACAAAATTTTCAGCGTTCAAGTCTCATCTATATAGAGACCATAAGGCTTATCAGAAGTCACGTAGAGGTGTCAGATTTGAGCAAACAGACACAACACTGATTTGCCAGATTGAACATTGTAATTTCACATGTACAGTTCTGAGTGATCTAATTAGACATTTAAAAGGCCACATAGATGAGGGCAGAGAATTAAAATGCCATGTTAAGGGTTGTGAAAGGACATTTACTGTAAAATCCACATTTGCATCTCATATCTCAAGAACACACAAAAACAGTCCACCTGAGCTTCTACATGAAACCCATTACAACATGTGTGTCAGCCCAGTACATCTCAAGATGAGAGTGAGGGGCCTGAGCCAAGTGAGGTCTTTGAAAGTGTAAATAAAGATGTTTTTTTGCAGAATTTGTCACTCTTTTATTTGAAACTGCAGGCAAAGCTTCTTTTACCTTCATCTGTAATTCAGACCATCACAGAGGAAGTCCAAGGAATTCATGATCTGACCCAGGCACACATCTTCTCAAATCTAAAGGACAGATTGTTGAACCAGTGCCTGTGTATTTAGGTGCTAATGACTCAGGGAAAGAATGCTTTGCCCAGTATGTACCAATAAAGAAAACTCTTAATGCCCTTTTCGAATCAGAAGCATTCAAAAAGTAATATGAACAATCTCATTCTCGACAACGGGATGTGTTTGAGGACATTTGGGATGGATGTAATATTGCCAATAATGCCTTATTTTAAAAAGACAAATCATCTATGGCCTTGGTTCTCTATCAAGATGCTTTCGAGGTTGTAAATCCTTTAGGATCCGGCCGAAAGAAGCACAATATTTTGGCAGTGTATTTGACACTTGGGGACATTTTACCCTATAACAGGTCCATCAGCTATTACTACTGATCAGGTTGCTTATTTGGGTGTCCTCATTGAAGAATACATCCAGTTCAGAGTGGAATTATTTCCAGAGGTTCCCCTTAAACCAAAACACCACTATCTGTCTCACTATCCAGAGCTAATAGTCCAGTTTGGACCTCTGATCCGTCTTTGGTCTCTCAGATTTGAAAGTAAGCACACTTACTTTAAACACTGTGCAAGAAAATTGCACAATTTCAAAAACATGTGTGCTACTTTATCAGAGCGACATCAGCTCTTTCAAGCATACTTAAGTGCAGGGAGTCTTTTTCCACCTGTAGTTCAGGTGAGTAGAGGAGATGGATTTTATGCTGGTTACTACAATGACAGCATTCAGACATCAACTGCAGCATTTAATTTCACTCATAACTCCACTTTAGCTGCAAATGAAGTCATTTACAAAGGCACAAAGTACAAGAAAAACATGTTTGTTGCAATAAAACAAGATGATGACGGTCTACACATGGGTGAAATTAAGCTGATTTTAATACATTGTAATGATTCTGTCTTATTTGTTGTGAGGAGGCAGAGGCTGTGGAGCTTGTTGATATGGGTGTCCACTTACTGACAGAGATAGATGAAGAGTCAAATTACATTTGTGTAACACAAGAGGATCTCCTTGATTATTATCCATTAGTGCAGTACAAGATGAATGACTTACCAGTGATTATTTTTCATCACTCTCTCTCAGATTTGTAAAAACATGTCCATATTAGGGGAGAATGTCTGAGATGCTGTGTTGGCAGTTTTACCTGGGCTGCCAGAGGACAAACTCCTGTCTCTCCTGAACAAGTTGGCAAGCATAGGAGTTGAGTCCAAGTCTGACCTTCAGTTCGTTAAAGAGGAAGATCTCCCTGATCACATTACACCAATACAGTGCCGCCGGCTCCTCAATGCGTGGAATGTAGATGCTATGTCATAATCATCTACCTGATCGCTACTGCAGAAACACTTGACATTGAGATTAAAAAGAAGACTTCACTGATTTTTTTGTTCACCTTTATGCTTTCTCAAAACAAACTCCTACAACTTTTTTTTTTTTTTGGAACATTAACAAAATAAATTTTGATGGTGTGTGATTTTGTTCATACAATGTATGTTAGTGTGGCCCAACACTTGAAAGGACTTAAAGGCATTATAGAGATAGAGGCCAGCAATTGAGAGGGTTTAATTTATGTTTTCTCATGTAGTAATATCAGTTTTTGGGTGAGGGCAGAGTAAAATGCAACTTTAACTTCCCTGGAGTGATTATGATTTGATTGAAGTTTGATGACACATCCTTGGTTGCACTGGATTCAGATAAATTAATATCATTGTCCTGCCTTTATGTCCTTTTAGGGCTTGAGAGTTTCTAAAATTAAAGGGACAGTTCACAAGAAATGAAAATGCAGTAATCATTTACTCACCCTCATGATGTTCCAAACATGTATGAGCTTCTTTCTTCTGTTAAAGGCAAAAAAAGATATTTTTAACAATGTTGGTAAAGAGACACTTGATGGTAGTCTTTGACTTCAACTGTAGAAAAAAATACAATGGAAATCAATGGTTACTTTCAGCTGTCTAGTTACCATCATTCTTCAAAATATGATATTTTTTGTTCAGCAGAAGAAAGAAGCTCATACATGTTTGGAACAACATGAGGGTGAGTAAATGATGACAGCATTTTTATTTTTGTGTGAACTGTCCCTTTAAAGGTGCAGTGTGTAATATTTACGAGAATTTATTGGCAGAAGTGCAATATAACATACGAAACTATGTTTTCAGAGGTGTGTAAAGACCTTACATAATAAGCCATTATGATTTTATAACCTTAGAACGAGCAATTTATATCTACATACACCGCGGGTCCCCTTACATGGAAGTCGCCATTTAGTGCCGCCATGTTTCTATAGTAGCCCTAAACGGACAAACTTCTACAGAGCGCGTTTCGTCAGTACGTTGTTCAAGAACCGGCAGAGCGTCAGTCTTTGTCGGTAAACAAAAGAAAACTTGATGCAGCCAGAAGAAGTCGGGACAGACGACGGCAGAAATCCCGGATAAACATCGGTGTGGCTTTTCCCAGACGGAAGGCGCTTATGCGATTGGGCTGACAGACATAACGATGTTGAGCCGGCATCGTGATCCCATCGCACCCCCTACTCCCTTTCCCCTCCCGCAAGCCACCGCATCCCAATGCCGTGTTCGGAAAGAAAGTTGTGTTTTAAAAGTAATAAACATTAGATGGAAAAATATATATATTTCATTACTTTCTCTCACAGTTATATCGATAAGTAATTATACTGTATATAAATTGCGGACATCAGGGGGCCGCTAGTAATGTGCATGGCATTGAAACTTCTGTATTTATAACTGTAGACTTCGTCCGATGCCAATTTGGTAGACGTCGCCCAACCCTACTAACTGTCATACAAAAAAGTCAGTGAATAAACCTGAGACAATGATCAATGAGTAACAATAATATTCGCAATAACATATTGGTTTACTGAATAATTAAGTATATATAATTCTTTGACATTTTTGTCCTGTGTCAGTTTCCGTAGCTTCTGTATGCGTTTCGAAAGGGCGGGGTGAGCGGGGGACTTAGCCGTTGGTTGAAATTCGAATCCTCACCGCTAGATGCCGCTAAAAATTACACACTGCACCTTTAAGCAACGATACTATTGACTTGCATTGTATGGTTATAAACATCACAATTATGAAAAAATATCTTTGTGTTTGGCTGGAGTTGTATTTAAGACAACATAAAGGTAAATCGGAGAATAATTTTAATTTTAACTACTTCAACATTAATTGTGATTGGTACTGAGCTGTATCATATTTTTTTTTCCTTTTCAGACCAAACAGGTTATGACAAAGTAAATCCTCAAACACCAGAACCACACACCAAATCTGCAAAACCATACACTAATTCTTGGCCTTTGACTCAGTTTTCAATTTCATAAAACACTTTTTGCAAAACAAAACACACAATTCTTTATGTAACACACAAGAATCTAACAGGAAGTATCTTGATTTTCTATTTCAAACACAACCAATCAAAATGCCACACTAATTCGTCAGTGCCTCACACTAACACCTCACTTGTGCAAACACTCATTGCTTTACTTAACACCAACCAATCATGGTTTTAGAATAGACCTTGGAATAATCACAGTTTTCAAAATTATGAATTATGCAATGCATATTGTGAAATATTTAAACTATTTAAAATAACTGTTTTCTATGTGAATATATTGTAAATATGTAATATATTGTGATATAGACAAAAATGCTGAATTTTCAGCATCATTACTCCAGTCTTCAGTGTCACATGATCCTTCAGAAATATTTCCTATATGCTGATTTGCTGTTCAAGAAACATTTATTATTATTATTATTATTATTATCATTATCATCAATATTTAAAACAGTTAAGTACCTTTTTTCAGGATTCTTTGATGAATAGAAAAATTTCTATATAAATGCTGGTCTTCTGAACTTTCTATTCATCAAAGAAACCTGAAAAAAAATCTACTCAGCTGTTTTCAACAAAATAATAATAATAATAATAATAATAACAATAATAAATGTTTTTGTTTTTTTTTCTGAGCAGCAAAGCAGAATATTAGAATGCTTTCTGAAGGATCATGTGACACTGCAGTAATGATGCTAAAAATTCAGCTTTGAAATCACAGGAATAAATTACATTTTAAAATATATTCAAATAGAAAAAAGTTATTTTAAATAGTAAAAATAATTCAAAATTTTACTATTTTTGTTGTATTTTGGATCAAATAAACACAGGCTTGGTGAGCAGAAGAGACTTTAAGATTAAAAATCTTCCTGTTTAAAAACTTTTGACTGGTAGAATATTTATTTTCTTTCGTACTGTGTAATACTGTATTCACAACCACAAATGCTTACAGTAAAAAATAATAATAATAACAGTTTGGTTTCCATCTTGCTTTTTTATGTTTACCATATTTTTCAACATCTCTCTGCCAATTACTTTCAATCTTGTACAGAAATATACATAGAAGCTCATGAAAGAAGAGCTTTAGGTTTTGAATAAATGTGTGTATATGATATATACAAAAATATAATATTATGGCAAAGGTGTTTCCAACGTAAGACAAATGTTTGCTTTTGAGACGTGTTTGTGATATTTTGAATGCAGTGCTTCATTTTGCAAGAGATTTGAGGCATTTTACATTTTGTGTGTGCAATTCTTAGATTTGTGTGTAAAGTTTTGAAAAAAAGAGGCAAAGTTTTGAAAATGTGTATAAGCAGTTGAAAAAAACTGTAATACAGCCATTGCAGTTGGAAGACGCCCCACAGCTAAAGATCGCAGAGAAATGGTAAGAATTGTCATTGATGAGATGAGACTGACAGAGTTAAATCCATCAAAATCACAGTGCTTGACTGTTGCAAAAAAGATTGTTAAACAGTATCCACAAAGCTTTGCTGATGTCCTGCAAGATGGCACAAAAATTGGTACTGGCTATGGATCACTTTTGACTCAACTAAAAACAAGAGTGGAGCATGTTACAGTTTTTTTCAATTGCTAACATCCCTTTGTCCAATCTGTAGTCACATTTTCAAAACTCTAAACACAATTGGCACAACATCTGTCTGTTATTGCCATACTGTTAACACAATTCATGTTGTTTTCACACAATATTC
The DNA here is from genome assembly GCA_012976165.1 of Labeo catla. Classification (NCBI taxonomy): domain Eukaryota; kingdom Metazoa; phylum Chordata; class Actinopteri; order Cypriniformes; family Cyprinidae; genus Labeo; species Labeo catla. The sequence goes on from VONZ01000736.1 coordinate 330,197, forward strand.
AGTCAATTCATACGTTTCTAAAATGCTTAAATTTTCTTTTCACACAAGCTTACTTCATACCAAAATCATGGATCTTTCTTACCTTTTTTGCAAATGCTTAAACACAGCATGACAGAAATGAAGACCTAATGTTCCAAACTTTAAATATAGTGTAAAGCCTCTACTTCTGCAGCAACAGCAGCTCAAAAGAGCTGATAAGAATTATTTTAATTTCTAATAATTAAGAAATAGCTGATTTCAATCTTACAGTTTTTTTCAATTGCTAACAAGCATTTACCAATACTTGAAGTACTTTTTCTGAACTCTTAACACAGCAACACACCTACATCACACAATTAGCCAAATTGTTCATTTTCTGGCCAAAACCATATTTTGTTAAATAAATATAAAACTCACATTTCAAAATGCTGAATACCATTTTCTACCTATACCAACTCTATCAAAACACAGCAAACCCGATTCAAAAACGAGTCATTGGGTCAAAACATTAGCACTAGTTTCTATCCAACAGAAACATATAGTCAATCATAGCACAGTGCCTGTCAAAATACTAACATTTGATGGCTTTACAAAAGCTGCATTGATTGTCATGTTTCAGTTCTACCCAAATATAAGAGACAATATTTAAATCTATTGTTTTGTTTTTTTTGTTTGTTTTTTGTTTTTTTGTTTTTTGTTTTTTTTTTGTAATTTGATTTTATCCTAAACAGAAACCCATTTTACATTTGTAGGTGTTGAATGTGTTCTTTCTTGGCAATATACTATCTAAAACGGAATGAGTCATCATTACTTTATAGAATGTACAATAGAAAAAGATAGGGTCCTCTATGCAGAAATTCGATTGGAACATTGATTGCAATTGCTTTCCAGTGGGTTGGGGTTGGATGTGGATGGTGCTCTATAATAGCTGATGCCAGTGATCAACAGAAATTCCAACATACGTGGCCTTTGGTTACTATGCAAGCTTGTTTCCGTCACAGAAAAAGAAAGAAAATACGATTATTATGACCATTTTTATCTCACAATTCGGACGTATATTCTTGGAATTCCAAGTTTACATCTTGCAATTCAGACTTTATCAGAATTGTGAGATAAAAAAGTCACAATTACCCTGTACCCTTTATATTCCAAGGGAGTCATAAGCTTTTGTAGGTTCCTCATGTGTAAGGACAAAAAACAAACATAAAAATGCACAGTCCAGCACACATTCTTACTCCTCTCTCCTACCTTTTCTGATCCAACTACTCCTCTACCTCCTACAACTATTTCTCTCCTTCTCCCAGACATTATTTTTTCTCTCCTTGATTCTTTGTGTTGTTCTGCATCCACAAAACTAATTCAAAGAGGTCTTTTTATGTTGATGTAATGGGAAGAGCTTCAACACCTGTTTATTCCTTCAAATGAGAATGGAATCAGCTATTTCTAAATATTTCATTGATCTGTTACTTAAAAATGCTTATTAGTTGTTAAAATATTTTATATAGAAATATTTTTCAATACTTTTGAGCTGCTCTTGTTGCAGATGTAGAAGCTTTATACTGTATTTAAGGTTTGGAACATTAGATCTTCATTTCTGTATAATAAATACAGAATAATAAAAATAAAAATAACCATATTTTCAATAAAAATAACCATATTTTTTATGTTCTTATTTACAGTAGCAACCATGTATCTGTAAAGTAAAACTCATTAATTTGTAAATGCAGCTTTTGTTTTGCTTATTACACAAGAAAGAGTAGTGATTGTTGTGGGGTGGAGGGCTGATTATCTGATTAGCAAAGGACCTCAAGCCAGGACTGGAACACGGGTCGCCAGAGACACAGTTGCACTATGTCAGTGTGCTAACCACTAGACTATTATATATATACTTTATATACTTTATTTTTTGGCATTTTTGCCTTTATTGTGATAGGACAGATCAGACATGACAGGAAGCGAAGTGGGAGAGAGATAGGGGGGCGGGATCGGGAAAGGTCCTCGAGTCGGGATTCGAACACGGGGCGCCCGGAGTGCAACAGCGCTATATGTCAGCGCGCTGCCCACAAGGATATCGGCGCCGACTTCATTAATCATTTTTCACTAATTGCTAGATGTGCTGAAAACAAAATCTTGATGACCTTCTGGTCATTTTTTTTATTTTTTATTAAATAATCCATTTGCTTTCTGTATTCTCTATTTAAATTGAAAATGTAACTGAATTACAGCGAGTTCAAATTAAATGCAGTCATTGGCTGGAAACCCAGCTGCCAGTGTACTGTGTTTTCCTTTCCTATACCAGTGGTGGCGTTTCAGAAAACCCCATTCTCGGGAGTGTATTTATGATTATGATACTGAAGTTAAAATAATATGAAAATGATTAAAGCAGTATAATGGGCTACATAACTGGAAGCAAAAGACACCAGAAGCCAAACACATTCAACTTACAAATGGTCATGGCTCATCTCTCGTGAAAACTGAATATATACTGTATATAATTAGCTTACTGTAATTTTCTACAGTACATAATTGCGTATCATGTATCTACAATACAGTGGAAGTTACTTTGATTTTCTACAAGACATTGTTTGTTACTGTGACACTCACAGTACTTCTTACATTATTGCAATTTTGATTCTGAATCTATGGTATTCTACTGTGAACTAGTATACAGTAATTTCCTGTGCACAATTTCACACATTTCACATGTGTGTCTGAGTGGAACTGGACTGGACAAATAGTGGTCTTGTCTCCGGTTGCACTTTCATAAAAAACTGTTCAAGACATTCCGAGACTCACACCTGTAAGTGAACGTGGTTGTCAATCCCAAAAACTGACATTGTGAACGTGACCATAGATCTTTGGAATACTAAAAACATGTTAAAATATTCAAATGAGCCCTTACATAGATTTCTGGAGGTGCTTCCAGAGGTTGTTGCACTCAACTGCCCTATAAACCAGAATAAACTTTATCTTAAATCTCTCTTAAACGTATTGAAGTAAACATAAATGATAAAAAAATATTTAAAATACAAAGCTATGCACATTGTTTTTGACATAAAAAAGCATGTACAACCACTGAACATACTGATTTTACAACTGCTTATATTTCCAATAATACTACATGCCCAAAGGTCCACTACAGATCCATAATTGCCACAACTGCTGAAATTTAGGCAAAGTAATGCAGACAAAAACAGAATTGGTGGATAAACATGTTTAGAAAATACCAGTTGTTCTTTCAGGTGCAACATATTACAATATGCAACATTAAGTTGAATTAATGTTTGTTTTTATCAGTTGGTTATTTGCTTGATTTCAGACCAAATGTTTAAAAATGATTAAAATTGAAAAAATAAAAAATAACACCCTCAAATCCCAAGTTGAAATTCAGCAACTGTTTACTGATAATTTGCATGTTGCCACAGACGATAGGTCTGAATCAAATCAGTACTTAAGAAATGTTTCTTGACTAATAAAAACTAGCATTTTCTAAACTTACCATCTGTACCATCTTCCTCAACTTTTACAGTTGGTGAGATCATTCCTACTGCCATAGATACCTTTTCTGGTCCTGGATCCTTAACTTTTTTAAAGAATAAATAAATAAATTTAAAATCACACCGTAGTCAGCAAATATCAGTGGGCTAAACTTTATGTACTTGTTTTTCCTTAATAAATTATCCATGTATTTTATACAGATTTTTTTACATATATATATTTTAGACTACTCATTAAAAGCAACTAAATGAACTGAATAAATGAAATGAACAGTGAAATAAAATAAAATACAATGTCCTAATACCAATGTACTGCATATAGTGTAAACAGAGTAATTCTATCAAGCAACATGATGGGTGCCCTATAAACCACTGCTTCTCAAACCTGTCCTGGTGGATTGTCAGCGCTGCACATTGCGGGCACTCCAGGACCAGGTTTGGGAAGCACAGTATTAGATGATTATTTAAATTTCTGTAGTTATTATTTTCTACCTCCAAACTGTTTTTTTTTTTTTGTTTTGTTCCACGCAACATTAGACATTTTGTTACATAGACATACCACTTACAGTACATAGTCTGCAGTTATTACTTAAAACATGGAAGAAAGGGGACCACTAAAGCATATAAGTTATTTTTTTAATGTGGATGTTGGATTGAAGTGTTGGTGTACTGCTGAAGTACTGCAAAAGTGAACTTACCATCCTCACTAACCAGCTGTTGAGTTGGTTCTGCAGCAACCTTCACGTTTGTACGTTTGACTGTTCTTTTAGACTGTAAGAATAAACATGGGGGAAACAAAATTACAGTGAATTAATAGAAGCTGAATATAATGAATAGAGCACATAGTAACGTTAGCTAAGTTTACCAAAGAATGTAAACTCAAGAATTCAGAAAGTCGAATGAAAAGTAATATAACGTTTTAATGCATTATCTCCTTATCAGACTGACTACAGCTAATCTCTATCACGAATCCATTAGCTACACAGACTTTTAATGTTTAGATTCGTTCACCTCACCGATTTGTTCTGTGACAATAAAATTGTCTTTGTTTCACATATTTAAGCTATTTGGCGAAAAATAAAGAGAACCTTTAATGATTTATGAAAAACTATGGAAGTGAACGAAACCGATTCTTTTACTTATGATCTGTTCACAAACATCTATTAAACTTGCACATAAACGGTCATTTGAGACAATAATCTGCAAAGTAATATATTCAACGCAAAATTTAGATTTTATTTATTTATAAATATAATCTTAAATCGTCATTTTTTGTACCCATATTTCGAACAAAAAAAACTTTATATATTTTTTAAAATACTTGCACATATACAAATGCGTATCTATTAATGGCCTATTAAAGATGAGGCCACAAGACACTAAAAATGTTAAACTTTTCCACAAACGGCTCGTGAACTATTTTACACAATAACCGTCAGCTTAGGCCAATTAAGTGCGTCAGTGTGTAAACCACTTGTATTGCAGTAATTACAATCGTACCAGCTTAAGGTATATATGGATATATTATTCAAAAGGGCATTTCAAAAGAAAAACAAATATATGGTATGTCCTCACCATTGTGGATGTGCAAACGTCTGATTCTGCAGGACTGTGACGATGCTTCTACCGTTGTGATGAGAATAGCCTTTATCACAAAGCGCGTGCTAGAATAGGAAGTTGATTTTTATTGGGCGACGCAGACGCAATGGAAGACGGGACGAAATGAATTTGCGGGACAAAGTAGAAGAACAACAACATCATGAGTCTAGAAAACAAACTTCTCAACCTACTGTATGGCAAGTGCTCGCCAAAAAAAAAAAACAGGAAAAACTTGTAAAGTGGATGATGAAGAAAGGACTTCTTAAAAGAAAAAGGACCTGCTCAAAATGTAAACATCCAATGAAACTCTGCAAAAAGAGTGTGAAACAACTTATCTGGTAAGTTTCTGTAATTTTTATATCTGTGAATTGGTCTAAATAATGAAAATAATAATAATAAACTAAAAAATGTTTATTTACTTTCTCTCCAACAGGTTGTGTCAGGATTCTTGTCACAAAGGGAAAAAAGTAACACAAACCTTTCGGAAAGGATCTATTTTTGCAAATTCACGTGCATCCCTTAAGTCATGGATGTTATTTATGTACAGGTTAGCTCTTTACAGTAAAGTATACTACCTGTCAAAAGTTTTTAAGATTTTAACCTTATTCTATTTAAATATATTTTAAAATGTAATGTATTAATGTATACATTTCCAGCATAATTACTCCAGTATTCAGTGTCACATGTGTCATTCTAATATGCTGAAGAAACATTTTACTTATTTATTTATTTTATTTATTTTTCCAAATGAGAACAATGGAAGCAATCAAAATCAACAAAAGAACAATAATATGTAAGTGATTTGACAAGTCTCAGTTAGTTAGTTTTTTTTTTATTTTTTTTTATTCAAATTATAATAAATATAAAGAAAACAAGTAAATAGAATAGAAAAAATAATAGAGAAACCAATGTTAGAGGCCCTTTTTATGAATGAAACAAGTAGTTAGAAAACAAATAGAGTGCAAGTCTTAAAGAGCCAGGTGTTTTGTTTTGTTTTTAATAAAAAATACAACAAATAGACAAAATAGACTTAAAATAGAGAGTGCTGGAGTTAGAGGGTCAAATAAAGATGGAGGAGATGTGTTTTAGATGTTTCTTGAAGATGGCTAAGGACTCTGCTGCTCGTATAGAGTTGGGCAGGTCATTTCACCAGGAGGGTACATTTAATGTAAAAGTCAGTGAAAGTGATTTTGCGTCTTATGGGATGCCACAATAATGTGCCGTTCAATTGCAAAACGCAGGTTTCTAAGGCATATAGGTCTGAAGTAGTGAATTTAGGTAAAGAGGTGCAGAAATATTCAAATTGAAAACCATTATTTTAAAAAGCAGAAATATTTCAAATAAATTCAGGCTTGATGAGTAGTTTTAAACATAAAAAACATTAAAAATCTTACTGTTCAAAAACTTTTGACTGGTAGTGTATATTTAAAAATGAATATAAATGTATAAAAGTGTTTCTAATAAAACATTGTCATTTAGATTTGCCCAGGGTTTGAGACTCAGACAACTTGATATGATTGAAGAGGAGGTCTGTGGTAGTTCTGCTACACTGACAAAATTTGCTCACAAGTTAAGAAGAGTTTGCAGATCAGCCATGAAGTGTTTGGAAAACAGGGGCGCATTAAAGATTGGTGGTAACAGAGAACTTGTGGAAATTGATGAAAGTAAATTTAGGCACAAAAGAAAAGTAAGTGCTATTATGTCAGTTAACTACTATATTTATCAAAGACTATTGACAGCTTATTGCTTATTAGTGATTATGTACTGTAATATTCTGTGTGTGTGTGTGTGTGTGTGTAGTACAACAGAGGAAGGTTCCCAAGGTCAAACAATCAACCATCCTGGGTTTTTGGAATGCTGGGAGTCCATGGGAAATGCAGAAGACCCATCTTAAAACTTGTCAAAAGACGGTCACGACTCCAACTCCTGCCACACGTTGAAAAGCATGTGAAACGTGGGACCACAATTGTGAGTGACCACTGGCGAGCATATAACTGCCTCAGTGACCATGGCTACAATCATTTGCCTGTGAACCATCAGTTGTGGTTTGTCGATCAAGCAACAGGAGCTCACACTCAACACACTGAATGACTGTGGGCAGCATGCAAAAGTGAAGTCTGGAGACTGAGAGGGAACAAGAATTCAGCCACATTCAAAGACCATCTGCATGTTATTCAGTGGGCCTACTTGAGAGGAAAAATGCACAGAGATGGCCCTCTTGGAATGTTGTTCCATGATATTCGTAAAAAATACAGATTTTCTGTATCTTAGGGCAAAGGGTTTATTCATTTGGTTGTGGAAAAAATAAATAAATTATTTTACAATGTATACAATTGTTCTTATGTTATATATTAAAACTTTTTGTTTGTATTATTTTTTTTAAATATAATGCAGAATAACTGCTAAATAAACCAATATACAATGTAAATAAGAACCTTAGTTTAGAAACAAGTAAAATTGCCATTACTAGTACTGTATTAATGGCAGTTTAGCCATAATTGTTGGCTCATTCTGGTCAATAAACTTAAATATCACTCAATAGGTGGCATAATTAATGTGGATATAACTTTCACTTTAGAATAGGGGGTCAAATGGACTTTATTAGCACTGTATTAATAGCAGTTTAGCCATAATTATTGGCTTATTTTAGTCAATAAATGTGAAAATCACTTAATAAGTGCCATAATTAATGTGGATATAACTTTCACTTTAGAATAGGGGGTTAAATTGGCTTTATTAGTACTGTATTAATGGCAGTTTAGCCATAATTATTGGCTTATTCTGGTAAATAAACTTGAATATCACTTAATAAGTGTCATAATTAAAGTGGATATAACTTCAACATTAGAACTGTAGAACCTGATGCATCAAATAGTCTTTATTACACTATTTTAGCCATATATAATTGTAAACCAGCATTAATTAAACATAATTACTAGTTTATTATTTATTATTAACTTAATAGATGGTAAATCACAGAAATATATTTACAGCACTACAAAATAATAATAATAATAATAATAATAATAATAATAATGGCTTATTAAGTTGTAAATAATGGCTAAAATGTATTTACTGTACATTCAGTTAATTATTAATTACTAGCTAAATTTTTGTTAATTTATAGCATAAATGTGTCTTTTAATGTTTAATAATTTGTAAATAATGGCTAATATGCCCTTACTGTATGCTCAGTTAATCATTATTTATGTGTGTGTTCATGCTTATCTGATGCATAATTGTGAACAAGTTAATCATGAATTACTAGTTTATAATACTTCACTAATACATAATTTGGGACCCTTAAAATGTTAAATTAATCATTAAGTACTAGTGTGTTTGTGCTTAACTAATGCTTAATTGTGAACATATTAACTGTTAATTAATGCTTAACTAATGCATTATTCTGGACCGTTAAAATAAAGTGTTACCGAATTTTTTTTGAAAATTAAGTTTACTGTACTTAATCTATTTAAGTATTTTGAACGTTTGGGTTTACAGTGTACAAAAGTGCTTTTTGTAAATAATATGATCACTGATCATAACCTAGATGTGCTCTGTTTGACAGAAACCTGGCTAAAACCAGATAATTACATTACCCTAAACAAGTCTACCCCGCAAGATTACTGTTATAAACATGAGCCACATCTAAAAGGTAAAGAGGGAGATGTTTCTACAATTTCTAGCAATATTTTCAGTGTTTTTCAGAGAACGGGCTTCAAGTGTAACTCGTTTGAAGTAATGGTGCTTCAAATAACATTATCCAGAGAAACAGGTGTTAATGATAAATCCCTTGTGATGTTTGTACTTGCTACAGTATCCAGGCCACCGAGCACCATACAGACTTTATTAAAGAATTTGCTGATTTTCTATTTGAGTTAGTGTTGGCTACAGATAAAGTCTTAATAGTGGGTGACTTTAACATCCATGTTGATAAGGAAAATGATGCACTGGGATCAGCTTTTATAGACATTCCGAACTCTATTGGGGTTAGACAACATGTGTCAGGACCTACTCATTGTTGAAATCATACTCTAGGTTTAATACTGTCACATGGAATTGATGTTAATGGTGTTGAAATTCTGCAGCAATGCGATGATATTTCCAATCATTATCTAGTCTCATGTATACTCCAGATAACTAAAACTGTAAATTCAACTCCTTATTACAAGTATGGTAGAACCATTACTTCTACCACAAAAGACTGCTTTTTAAGTAATCTTCCTGACTTATCTGAAATTGTCACCATGCAGCCGTCAGTTACAGTATCACATCAGACAGTACGTGATAGATCTCCTGGGGAACAATTCCACTCATTCTCTACTATAGAAGAGGACGAATTGTAAATAAACATGTTAGACCCTATTCCATCTAAGCTACTAAATGAGGTGCTTCCAGATGTCATAGGTCCTCTTCTGAATATTATTAATTTGTCATTGTCATTGGGATATGTATCCAAAACCTTCAAACTCGCTGCTATTAAGCCTCTCATTACAAAAACACAACTTGACCCCAACTAATTAATTAATTACAGACAAATCTCCAATCTCCCTTTGCTGTCAAAGATACTAGAAAAGGTAGTATCCTCACAATTATGTCCGTTCCTACAGAAAATGGTATCTGTGAGGATTTCCAGTCAGGTTTTAGACCGTATCATAGTACCAAGACTGCTCTTATTAGAGTTACAAATGATCTGCTCTTATCATCCAATTGTGGTTGTATCTCTCTGTTAGTGCTACTGGATCTTAGTGCTGTGTTTGACACTGTTGACCACAACATTCTTTTAAACAGACTTGAAAAATATGTTGGCATTAGTGGTAGTGCATTGGCATGGTTCAAATCGTACTTATCTGACCGTCAGTAATTCATGGCAGTGAATGAAGAGGTATCATATCAATCACAAGTGCAGTATGGAGTATCTCAAGGCTCAGTACTAGGGCCATTACTTTTTATGCTTTACGTGTTACCCTTGGGAGATATCATCAGGAAACATGGTGTTAGCTTTCACTGTTATGCTGATGATACCAGTTTGAAAAACTAACGGATTGTGTAATTGAGATAAAAAACTGGATGACGAGTAATTTCTTACTGCTAAATTCTGAAAAAACAAAGGTGTTAATTATTGGACCTGAAACCACCGCGTACAACAACCTAAAATACTGTCTAATACTTGATGGCTGTTCTGTCAATTCTTCATCATCAGTTAGGAACCTAGGTGTGCTATTTGATAGCAATCTTTCCTTCGAAAATCACATCTCTAGCATTTGCAAAACCACATTTTTTCCATCCCAAAAATATATCTAAATTACGACCTATGCTCTCAATGTCAAATGCCGAAACGTTAATTAATGCGTTTATGACCTCAATTTATTATTGTGCTTTATTGGGTGGTTGTTCTGCTCGCTTAATAAACAAACTCCAGCTGGTCCAAAATGCAGCAGCTAGAGTTCTTACTAGAACCAGAAAGTATGACCATATTAGCCCGGTTCTGTCAACACTGCACTGGCTCCCTATTAAACATTGTATACACAGCAAATTGTCCAGTGTTCATTTAACTCCACAAGTGTACATTTTACACTTCTCTAGTGTATATATAGGTCCCACCAGTCTGGTGTTTAAGTAACACTTTCAAAAGTGTTGAATATATACCCCTTGACAGAGTATCTTGTTTTACACCATAAATGTACAATATACTCTAGTGTAGACTGTATTACTCTCTGCAACAGTGTATTATTTATTATTTTTTACACTGACAGGGTAAAGCGCCTAACACACAGGTTTATTCTAAAAATGTACAAAGATTAATTGTGCTTTTAGTACTCTGGAATTAAAAACATTTGTAAATTTCCTAATGTTCACCATTTTGCATTTATTATATATATATATATATATATATATATATATAAAAAAAAAAAAAAAAAAAAAAAAAATCACACAAACCCTTCAAACCAATTTGATTTATTTTCTCAAATTCAACCGGCCACAAACTCATGTTTTGTTTACAAACACAATTAGTACAGCGTGCATAAAAACAGTGTAACAGTGTAACTGTATGAATTTTAACCATTTGTGCAATTTCATATTACTGAACAACATCATACACACTTAAATGTGTATTGTATTAAAATGTTAAAAGTACAAACTACAAAGGAACAGACAGATTCAATGAGCACAAAAGCACTGTGGAAAAAGCTCAAAAAAAGTGCTTTATAGTAACAGGAATATCATCTTTCAATTCTGAACAAACAAGAAGTCCTGAGCGGTATTCTGTCCCAAAACAAGAAATCCAAGAAAGTATTAACAAAACAGTCAATGTCAAGTTGCAGTTTTAAAAGAACAAATCATTTATATTTGTATGACTATGAATTTCAGTCATTTGTGCAATTTCATATTACTGAAAAACAACATACACACTTAAACATGTATTGAATTAAAATGTTAAAAAGTACAAACTACAAGGAAAAGACAAATTCAAAGACCTGAGCACAAAAGCACTCTGGAAAAAGCTCTAAAAAGTGCTTTATAGTAAAACATGTAACGGAACAATATATAGGTCATTTTGCTGAAATCCATACGTTGTTTGAAGGTCAAAAGGCTTAAAGAAATGCAAGGTTTCAACATTTAAAAGGGAAACTTTCCTGCAAAGCCCCTCTTGGACTTGAAATGAGTGAAGATGTTCAACAAAACATATGGTTTCAAAATCAGAAGTCAACAAAAAATGCTGACCATTGAATTCAATTAAGTCGGTAATTTTACTGAAGACAGGAATATCATCTTTCAATTCTGAACAAACAAGAAGTCCTGAGCGGTATTCTGTCCCAAAACAAGAAATCCAAGAAAGAGTATTAACAAAACAGTCAATGTCAAGTTGCAGTTTTTCTGCAATCAGTTCACAATCCAGCAAGTTAGAAAGCTGAACGCTTGTTACAGGTCCACACTCTATACTCTTGAAAGGTTGAGATTCCCAGTGGTATGCGATAGCCATTTGATGTTTAAGTGCTAATGACTTCGTAATGTTTTTGAAATTCTTTACACTTTTTTTAAAAAAGCGATGCTTTGCTTCGTAACGCATCCCCCAAACATGAACAAGCGGGCCTATCTTCCTGATGCATCGGGGATAATGGATCATGAAGTGATGCTTGGGAATAAGATTCCTTGGATAGAGTTCTTTGAACAGCGTGTGGTGTTCACAGATCAAATGTTTTAGATAAACAGTCATTCCATTTGAGATGACTGGAGAAAACACAATATTTATTATCTGCAGTAGAAGCAGCAGTAATCTCCAGTGCTTATTTCCTACTTCAACCAGATCTCCAAAAATCAGTGGCAGATTTCTAATGAGGCAAAATGTCTGGATGGCATTGAGACCCAACCCAGTCCCAGCTTGTTCAAACTTAACCATGGTAGGTCGGTTTTTACGTTCAACATAACCATAGTTAAACGAGTAAATTCTGTTGCTCGCAGACTGTAAGGACACAACATTGCTCTCCGACAGATAATCAAAAAGCAATTTCATCTCTAACTGTGCTACTCCCTCTAGTAAATCGTGCATGATATCCACTGCATAGTTTTCAGAAATATTAAAATACTCCAACTCGTTAAGTAAACATGTTCTTTTGACACCAAATGATGACTGTAAACCATCATCAGTAAGGAGGCTTTGACAGTGCTCAGCATGTAAAACTCTGAAACTCTGTATGATGTCCGGATGATCATCAAAGAAACAACATCCTCTTTAATGTTTGAGTGCAATTCATACACAAGTTCCTCCATATTTTCAGCCACTGATGTAACAACATTGGTGGGTACTCCACTACTCTGCAGTTTTGCAATTAGAGATGCACACATTTCTTGGGTTCGCAATGTTCTCTCATGACCACTTGTACTTGGTTTTTCTGAAACTGTGCTGGAGGACTGCATTAAAGAGGGACTAGAGGGAGGTTCTAATGAATGCATGTCAGAGCTTTTACTCTTGTGTCTACTTTGGATGTGTTTTCTGAAGCCGGAGAATGTAACAAATCTTTGACAACACCCATCCTGATCGCATACCAACTGTGACTTTCTGCCAGGAAAAATAGCATGAGTAAGCTTGAGATGGCGAATTAACTCTGTTACTGTATCAGAAATCAACTTGCAAATAAAGCACCTGAACATGTTTTAAAGATGACTGTGTAACAACGCTTAATTAAGAAACTTGGCTCGAAGATCTCCGACTCGTGGGCTTTCACGGGTAATGCCTACATCAATGTTGTAAATCGTGGTCTGAAGAAAGGTAAACATATTGTGCAAAGCGGCATCATATGAAATGCCAAACACATAATGAACTTTGAAAAGTTCGTCAAAGGCTAAGAGAGAGGACTTAGCCATGCAGGGGATGAGCCACTTATCCACAGCAATGTAGTAGTCATGGATGCTACTCTTCGAAGTGCCAACTGCCAAGATGTAGGGCTGTGTTGTCTGTGTTGATCCAAGGACTTCTTCAAAACTGCAACAGGACTGAAAACAGAAAAAAACAGTCACATTTAAATTAATGTACATCTAGATGTTAACAAACATTCTAGACATGACATGCAGTTCTACATAAAATTAAGAGTAAGCATACCTTATGAAATCGTACTACGCGATCCAAAGCTTCACGAACACTGTATCTTGACAAACTTCTTATTTCCGCTAGAAGGTGGTGGCAGGAGATAGACCAGCAGTAACAGGGAAGACATATCATGGTCCCAGTCTAAATTCAAAAATGAAAAAAGCAAACCATAACAAATCTATATAAGCATATATACCTGTGACGCAGTTATGGAGGAATCCGGAGACGTTGGATCCATCTGCAACAACTTTATTTTAAACACAAAAGATATCGGCAGGCAATGGTCAACAACAGCAGACTGGTGTAGTGAAGGCGGAGCAAACGGGGTAGTCAGAGTCCATGCAAAAGGTCGGGGCAGGCGGCGATCAAAGGGAATAGTCCGAGGAGATAGCGAGGGTCGATGAAGGGCAGGCAGCAGAGATTCACATACACGATAAACAGTCCGGTTGGCAACGGGTAAGCAGTCCGATAGGTAAACGCTCGGGATTGATAGCATAACTAACAAAACTTCGCAGAGAACTGGCGGGCGCGACGCTCTAAAATGGCCGACAAACAAGAGTGAACCGGAGGGACCCGGAACCGGAAGTGGAGCCCCAGGCACGGGATTGTGGGAAATGTAGTGACTAGAACTCCGGAGAGGGCTCCCGCTGGCGGGGAGAAGAGGGAGCCACAGAGACCGTTCTTGTAACAGAGCCCCCCCCCTGCGAGTGCCTCCTGGCACGAGGAGGTAACCGGCGCCGGGGTCTACCCCTTCCGCGGGGTCCCGGTCGATCTGGGTGTGATGCGTGGAAGTCCGTGGTGAGAGAAGGGTCGAGGATATCTTCGGCAGGTACCCAGGACCTCTCCTCGGGGCCAAAGTCCTCCCAGTCGACCAGGTACTGAAGACGACCCCTCCGGCGCCGGGAGTCCAGAATGGTGTTCACTCGATAGACCTCCTCGCCATCGATGATCAGGGGGGTAGGTCCCTGCGGAGCGGTCCCCTCTAGGTTCTCCACTCCCTCCGGGCGGCCAGCGGGCTTTAACAGAGACATATGAAAGGTGGGTGAGATACGGTATTCTGGTGGGAGTTCTAGTCTAAATGATACTGGGGTTATCTGACGACTGATTCGGAAAGGACCCACGTACCTGGGGCTTAGTTTTTTGCTGGGTAGACGTAGGCGTAGGTCCCGGGTGGAGAGCCAGACCCATTGTCCTGGTTCGTAGGAAGGCCCGGGGCGGCGTCTCCGATCGGCCTGTGTCCGAGCTCGACGGACGGCCCGTTGTAGATGAACATGGGCCCGGTTCCAGGTCTCCTCGCTCCGTAGGAACCAGGAGTTGACTGCAGGTAGATCAGAAGGCTCCCCGGACCAAGGGAACAGGGGGGGCTGGTATCCTAGAATACACTGAAACGGAGTGAGGTTAGTGGAGGGTTTGCGTATGGAGTTCTGGGCGTATTCTGCCCATAGGAGGAAACGGCTCCAGTCCTCCTGGTGGTCTTGACAGTATGAGCGTAGGAACCTGGTCAACTCCTGGTTCAGCCTCTCGACTTGTCCATTGGCCTGAGGGTGGTAGCCCGAGGTAAGGCTTACATTGACCCCCAATAGGTGGAAGAAGCTGGACCATAACCTCGAGGTGAACTGGGGGCCTCGATCGGATACAATGTCCTCTGGGAGACCATAAAAACGAAAGACGGAGTTGCACAAGGCTTCTGCTGTCTCCATAGCGGTGGGGAGCTTGGGAAAGGGGATGAGCCGACAACCCTTGGAGAAACGATCAATGACTGAGAGGATGGTGGTCTGACCGTGGGAGGAGGGAAGATCAGTGATGAAGTCTACGGCAATGTGGGACCAAGGGCGGTTAGGGACCGGGAGAGGCTGCAGAAGGCCGGCAGGAAGTTGATGAGGGGTCTTGGAGGTGTTGCAGGCCTCAAGGAGATCCTGGTACTCGGCTGGTATGGGATCTTTGAGTTCGGTGGAGGTTGGCGTGGAGTTAGCTTGGTGGATAGGCTGAAGACAATGTTGCTTGCAGTGAGGGGACCAATGAGCGATGGTGCCTGCTGACCATGAGATGATGGGCTCGTGGTGGTTAAGCCATGGAAATCCGAGGATGATTGGTGTGCGGGGGGAAGAAATAATAAAAAACCGGATGGTTTCTTGGTGATGCGGCTCTAAGCAGAGGATGAGGTCATCGGTGGTGTGTTCAACTCTGCCGGTCCCTAACGGTCTCCCGTCAAGGGCGGCCACTGCCACAGGTGGAGCACAAGAGAGAATAGGCAGACGGTTAGTGTTGACAAAGTCCCTGTCTATGAAGTTTCCGGCGGCACCGGAGTCTATTAGTGCTGTAGTCTTCACAGAAATGTCCCTGGTCTTGAGAATTACAGGTACTTCACATTGACTGAGATGAAGATTACCAGAACTCACCGAGGTTGGTGGACGAGGTGGTCGGGTGGGGCAGGTGGCTCGGAGATGACCCGGCTGTCCACAGTACAGACAGAGATGATTCCTGATTCGTCGCTCCCTCTCCTCCACGGTCAGTTTAGTTGCTCCCAGCTGCATGGGTTCCGGAACGGTCGCGATGGGTGGTTGGGTCGGGGGTTGGGAGGTAAAGGTTCGGCCAGGTTTGCGGGCGCGCATCACGTTGTCGATCCGGATCGAGAGGTCGATATACTGGCTGAGCGTTAGCCCCTCGTCACGGCATGCTAGCTCCACCTGGAGGTCCTGGTTGAGTCCCTTACGGTAATGTAGTTTGAGGGGACCATCATTCCAACCACTCTGGGCCGCCAGCGTACGGAAATCTAGCGCATAATCGGCAGCTGTACGTCGTCCCTGCTTCAAAGCCACAATTTGCTCCCCCGCCTCGCTGCTCTCTGGCTTGGGCTGAAATACCTCCTTAAAGCTCTGTAGAAATGTAGCAAACGAGGGAAAAGCGGGCCGTCCCACATCCCAGACCGCGGTGGCCCACTCTAAAGCTCTACCAGTGAGAAGGGAACAAACGAAAGCAATCTTACCCTCATCAGTAGGATATAGATGCGGCTGCTGGCTGACAAACAGGGTGCATTGGAGAAGAAACCCCTTGCATTTGGATGGCGCACCGTCGAATTTCTCCGGGAACGCTAGCCGGGGGCTCGCGGTGATGGGCGCGGCCGCCGCGGGTGGAAAGGCGGCCGGAGGTGGAGCGGGAGGGGTTGCGACCTGCAACCCCCGTATGGCCTGAACAAGCTGTTCGGTGAGTGCGGAGAGGTGATCCACCGCACCCATTCTACACCACCCAGATCCCAACCTGCCCTTCCTCGTCGAGGTAGACGCTTCCAGTACCGGCGTGGGGGCTGTGCTCTCTCAACGACAGGGTCAACCCCTCAGGACCTTTCCCTGCGCTTACTTCTCTCACAAGCTCAGCCCCGCAGAACGAAACTACGACGTCGGCAACAGGGAGTTGTTGGCTATCAAACTCGCCCTGGAAGAGTGGCGGCACTGGCTGGAGGGTGCACGACATCCATTTACCATCCTAACCGATCACAGAAACCTTGAATATATTCGCTCCGCCAAGGTTCTCAATCACCGTCAGGCCAGATGGGCGCTGTTCTTCACCCGCTTTCACTTCGAAATAACGTATCGACCCGGTTCGCAGAACACCAAGGCGGACGCCCTCTCGCGCATCCACGAACCCGACCACACCACCACGCCACCAGAGACCATTCTGCCCACGTCTGTCATTCTGGCCCCTGTAACCTGGGATATAATGACTGAGATCACTGAGGGACAGGCTCAGGACCCTCCTCCTCCAGTCGACTGCCCCGCTGATTTGACCTACGTCCCGGTTCATCTGCGTCCTCGAGTCCTATCAGAAGTTCATTGTACTCCCAGCTCCGGCCACCCTGGGATAGAAGCCACCATCGAGCTGCTACGCAACCGTTTCTGGTGGCGATCCCTTCGTGCTGACACCATTCTGGACTCCCGGCGCCGGAGGGGTCGTCTTCAGTACCTGGTCGACTGGGAGGACTTTGGCCCCGAGGAGAGGTGATCCAATTGTTGCTGGTGACGCGTCAGAACAGAGGCTTGAGCGGATACTTCTGACGCGATCTGGCTCGTTGTCGCTGGATCCGTTGGTGGCGAAGTTTTCTGTGACGCAGTTATGGAGGAATCCGGAGACGTTGGATCCATCTGCAACAACTTTATTTTAAACACAAAAGATATCGGCAGGCAATGGTCAACAACAGCAGACTGGTGTAGTGAAGGCGGAGCAAACGGGGTAGTCAGAGTCCATGCAAAAGGTCGGGGCAGGCGGCGATCAAAGGGAATAGTCCGAGGAGATAGCGAGGGTCGATGAAGGGCAGGCAGCAGAGATTCACATACACGATAAACAGTCCGGTTGGCAACGGGTAAGCAGTCCGATAGGTAAACGCTCGGGATTGATAGCATAACTAACAAAACTTCGCAGAGAACTGGCGGGCGCGACGCTCTAAAATGGCCGACAAACAAGAGTGAACCGGAGGGACCCGGAACCGGAAGTGGAGCCCCAGGCACGGGATTGTGGGAAATGTAGTGACTAGAACTCCGGAGAGGGCTCCCGCTGGCGGGGAGAAGAGGGAGCCACAGAGACCGTTCTTGTAACAATACCAATATACATAAGTTATTTTATATACACATAAAATGATTATCATTACTCTTGATTAGCATACATAATGAACTGTCTGTATCTTCTTGACAGGTGCTGCAGTTTTCTGCAGACTGAATCAGACAACTCAAAAGTGGTGACTGAGTGAGGTTTTTGGCTTCTTGAATTACTTTTTGCTTCAGAGTACAGTCCCACTTCTCCAGAAGTTTAGATGCAGTCTCCACTCCAAACAGTAACTCAAAGTCTTGAAGCACCTAAAGTTGTATACAGTTAAAAGCAAGAAAATAATTAGTTACATTACAGAGTGTTGCAGCTAAATAGTCCATTAAATTTTGAACAACAACAACAACAACCTATTGTGTGCAACACTTACAAGTCCTTTTGTGTCAAGAAACCTTGGAAATAAGGAAAGAACAGTTGATGATTTTTCAGGATCTTGGATCATTTTCTGGCGATACTGGAAGGTAGATTTCATTTTTGCAGTAACTTGTTCTGGATCTGAACAATGTTTCAAAAATGAAATGGCTTCTTGACAGCGATCTCCTTCTAGCTGCTTTTCTGTTGGGGAAGACACTCTTTCGGTTCGAGGACCCCTCCTCTCACATTTATCATCAGAAGTGGTTCTGCTGCAGCGGTTGTTACGTTGAACTGTCTTCAGTCTCCAGGCTATATATCCTGAGTTACCTTCTGCATCATAGAAGTGTTCCTACAATGTAAACAATAAATGTAAAAATTACAGCACTTACATGAAAGACAGTTTTACGTTGATAAATGAAATATATAAACAGACCAAAAAGTAGTGATAATTATATGGCATGCTAATAATAACAACATGCATCCCTACTAAAAAGTAAAATAGAGAACTCACACAGCCTTTTCTGGAAAAGGGATCTTTGAGAGAGGGAAACAGAGTCACAATCCCAACTGCATATTTAACTCTGATCTCCTTAGGTGGAACACTCCTAAATAAACAAAAAAAAGCTACATTGTTCTATTTAGTCATTAAGTGTGCTTAACTGAGTAGTTAGAATGGTTATTCACACACTGTATAGTCAAATTATTTAAACAGAGGAAAGGGAACAACATCCTTTACCCTACCCATATTTGTCGATCATGTCTCCAACTAATGCGTTCACAAGAATCCGTCTTGTGGAATCTGTGATTTTCCCAGTTGTTTTGTATTCCTGCAATATCTTCTCCCCAGCAGGCTTTTTTTCTAAAACACTTTTCACAAGCTTAAAAACAAACAAACAAAAAAAAAAAACTGTAAAATCATCTAACAAAACAACATTCACATTTTAGTAGGATTGCGACGAGCCTGCAACAAGTTCATCAGGAAGTGGCACATATATAGCAAAAGCACATATTACCTCCTTAGCTTCTTGCAAATGGTCATCAGAACGAGTTCTTTTAGGTGGGAAGAAAGGACCATCACTGTCTGATGGCTGTGTGTCTGACGATGATGCAACTGAATGAAGTGATGGTGCATCTGTCTCATTTGAAGATGGATAGCTTGTGTGTGCAGGAGAGTCTTAAAATCAAATAGAAATTTAGAACAAAAGCATATATACACATTTACATACATATACATCTTTTCATACCTGTTACAGCCACAGCATCAATTACCATCCAAAGAGTGTCAGGCTTCTGCTCAATAATGTCAGCAAAAACATCTTCATCTACTTCTGTTCCAGTCTCGTCAGCCAAAAAAACCTTATGATCTGTGGAGATGTCAAACTTCTGCTTGACTGGAAAGACAAAATGGAAATTACGGAACAGAAATAGGTGAACAGGAAAAAAGATTTAAATAAAAGATCTCATCCATCATCCAAAAATCATACATTCTTAACCATTTCCCTCAAATTCACTGATTTTGATTTGGAAGTTGACAATTTACAGCAATTGACAAAAAATCCCTGAATCTGATCTGGGGAAGTTTCCTTTTTAGTAACCTAACCTATCCACGTATAAGAGGTGAAAAAGAAATAATTAATATAGAATAAAAAAAGCAATGTTTCTGCTTTTACATTATAATTGTTATTTCATTTTATATTTACAAAAGAAAATATCCTTGAGCATCCAAGTGAGGGAAAGACTTGTTATTAACAATGGAATGCATATAAACCATATTACAATTATTAGCCAGATATCACCATTGAGGAGCACTTACCATCCTTGATTACAGAATCATAAGACGATCCAGTAAGCTTTATGTACTTTTTGTGATGTTGGTACTGCACTTTTAACAGCATAATGTTGATGTTTTGCTTCAAAAAAAAAAACATGTTTAAAAAAGCATTCCTACTGTTGGATTACGAATTTCTAAAAGGTTATGTATATTGTGATTTAGCAGACAGCCCAAGCCCTGAGACAGTAACCTTTTGTCTTTATACATTTCCTGAGCATCTGGCAGGTTTCCCAAGTTAAGTGTGAAGTCTAAGCTCAAGATACAACTGTGCCTTTTGTTTAGCACCTTTGCATTTGAATGACACTGGTATGCTAAATAGATCAAGGCTGGGAAAAATCTTTTACTGGGCTGATTTCCTGTACCACATTTGCATGCTTTGTTTAGATTGATTCCACCTCTATGTACTCCGCCTCCTTCAAACCTATATACTTTGCTGTGCTGAGATATTGTCAGACGACTTTTTGAAGACTGCAGTGCAGAGCAGCGAGTATCTGAATAAAGAGAAACTTCTGCTTCAAGATATCCAAAAACATCTCCTGGTTTCTAAGAAAAAATTCACAACACTACATTAAAATAGGCATATAAATTAAAAAAAAAAGGTGTGGAACGCTGTCTTTGTATCAGAAATTAACTAATGCTTAGGGGTGTAACGGTACACAAAATTTATGGTTCGTTTTGTACCCATTTTAAAACGTAAAATTGATTGTCTTTTAAAATTTAAATTAGTAAAAATCAACAGTTCACATATATTCAATATGAAACAATATAAATCATCATTTTATTTATCAAAACAAACAATCAGGAGTGTAAGTCTTACCTGTGGCTTTATCTTGCATTGATTTGCGAAAAGACCATAACTGTGTCCTTCAAGCGCGCTGTTTCAAACGACCAACAACATGACGACTGCAATGTCCCGTATGTAAAATAAGCACCGAACCAGTGTAGATCTTCGCGCCAAAGTTTCTACGCAAATTGAAATTATTCGATTAAAAAATAGTCTACGGCCATATATGAAATTCAGTTTTCACTAACAATTAACAGTTACAAAATGTACAAAATAAAAAATGAAGAATGTTTTAAACAGCTTTAACATCAGGCACCCTGCTTCAGAAATAACGTTAGGTAACGCTATCCTATGTTATAACCTTTTAACAACTTTACTTTTACACACTAACCACATATACTCAAGTAAACGAATGTTCTACATTATTTTTCAGTAGAATTTGCAACACCTTAGAAATATTTCACGTTTTAAAATGGCGGCGACAATACACTATATTGATTAAACTCCTTTCTAAAATAGATTGGCCGTCATTCAATTGATTAAAACAAACAATCAGGATTGTAAGTCTTACCTGTGGTTTTATCTTGTCTTGAAAAGAGAAAAGACCATAACTGCGGGCTTCAAGCGCGCTTCACCTTCCTTTCAAATGACGACATGACGACTGCAATGTCCCGTATGTAAAATAAACACCGAACCAGTGTGGATGTTCGCGCCCAAAATTCCTATAAAATTGAATTAATCCGATCAAAGTTTCTACGCAAATTGAAATTATTCGATTAAAAAACAGCCTACGGCCATATATGAAATTCAGTTTTCACTAACAATTAACAGTTACAAAACGTACAAAATAACTTACTAAAATGCAGAATGTTTTAAACAGCTTTAACATTCAGGCACCCTGCTTCAGAAATAGGTATCCTCTATAATAACTTTTTAACAACTTTACTTTTACACACTAACCACATATAACTTACTCAAACTATAAAAATAGATTGGCCGTCATTTAAAACAAACATAATCAGGATTGTAAGCCTTACCTGTGGTTTTATCTTGTATTGAACAGAGAAAAGACCATAACTGTGTGCTTCAAGCGCGGTTCTCCTTTCTTTCAAACGACCAACATGACGACGGAAATGTCCCGTATGTAAAATAAGCACCGAACCAGTGTAGATGTTCGCGCCCAAAATTCCTATAAAATTGAATTAATCCGATCAAAAAAAAAAGCCGTATAGTTACAATAAATAACGCAGTTCTAATGTTTCGAAATGTCCGATTTCACTAAAACTAATGTTACAAGATAGGCCTATATAGCCTGGCAGTGACTCACTAAAGCTAGTTTACGTTGCGTCTCATGGAAATAAAACATATTAAAATGAACTCTGCGTATCAATTAAATGTATGTAGTTGTATTAAAACAACATGTTAAAAGTGAATATTCTTAATCTTACCTTTGTGTTTTGCTTTCAATCGCAAGACTCTACCGAAAGAGACGCCATTATTTTCACAGTCAAATGCGGACTGCATTGCCTCAATTGCTTCAAGTTCCCGTATGTACAATTAACACTGGACAGGTGTTTGGAAGTGCAACACCAAAATATTACACCACTTGGGGGCATCATTTCACACTAGCTGGTGTTTATTACAGTAAATGTACACTTTTATTTTAACACTTCAACACCATAAGGCCTTACACTGAAATTTTAACACCACCGAATTTGCTGTGTAGATGTTAAAACCTTGCTAATTACTTATAAAGCCCTGAATGATTTAGCTCCTCAGTACTTGAGCGAGCTCTTATCACATTATAGTCCCTCACGTCTGCTGCGTTCTCAAAACTCTGGCAATTTGATAATACCTACAATATCAAAATCAACTGTGGGCGGCAGATCATTTTCTTATTTAGCGGCCAAACTCTGGAACAATTTACCTAACACTGTTGGGGAGGCAGACACACTCTGTCAGTTTAAATCTAGATTAAAGATCCATCTCTTTAACTTGGCCTACACATAACTCATTTCTATAATCCAAGTGGAGACACAGGCCTGGGGACGTGGTGATATTTGGTGGTTTAAAATGCTGTATGAGGTTTAGAATTATTAAAAAAAACTTGATTAAAGTTCAAAAGGTGTTATTTATGTCAAAGACAACTTTAAAATTGACGTTGTTGGAAATTTGACATGATATTTACTAAGGACACAAAAGGCACCAAATCCCAGGAATGACCCATCTAGTTGATTTACATCTGGGCTGTGTTCAGCCCTGACAAAACGTTGCAAAACTTTTTTTGAACGGAAACGGTGGTGCGTTGAACACCCTGTGCTGATGACGCAAGAGTTGCAACTATGGCAGCTAAGAAGGCCATTCTTTGTGTTCTTTTTGAAGAATTTCGGAGCCTGATGAAATTGGTATAAATATGTGTTTAATACTGCAAAGTACGCTTATTATTACAGTCACTGCCCTTGCTGTCCAGAATAAAAGAGAACATTCCAACTGAGTGAAGGGATTTGTGGAAACTGTGGTTCCTAATTATTATTATCCAGTATTTGCATTTCAGGATGAAAAGACAAACATTTCAGGTGAAGGATAATCCACTTCTTACCTCCGAGACTGTGTTATGATCTATACAACCTTATTATTTTTATTGTGAGTATCAGGCTTATCATTATTGCTGATTACTGTTGTTGTGCTATGATATTGTAATATTTACCATTATATAATCAGAGGAGTATATAAAAGTTTATGAAAGTGTCACTCCACAATACAATAGCAAAATATATAAAATATGTATAGTATTTTTATGCTACATTAATCAGTATCTAGCAAACCTTCCTAAGGAAAGGATATGGACCAGAAGACATTGCAATTACTACATGATATTTTTAGAGAGACTTAAGGAAGTTCCAGATCTATACTTGTGCTCTTATTATTTTAGTTATTTTGCCTTTAATGTAAATTAACATGAGCAAACAATATACTTGGTCTTGTGAATTTAGTTTAATGTTGTGTATGCAATTTGGTATATAAATAAACTTGCCTTGCAATGAAGCTAAAAATATAAACAACTACATCATCATGATGATATGCTATATCATTGTTATAAAACTCTTACGACAAACATGTCTTTTAATATCTTCAATTGTTGTGTACACGAGCTGCAGCAGACGCATTTGTAAACGAGTTTACTTGGACCCACTGCGTGGTTTACATACATAAAAGGCCTATTTCTCTCAAATATTGTTCACAAATCTGTCTAAATCTGTTAGTGAGCACTTCTCCTTTGCCAAAATAATCCATCCACCTCACAGGTGTGGCATATCAAGATGCTGATTAGACAGCATGAAAACCAGTCAATATCTGGTGTGACCACCATTTGCCTCACGGAGTGCAACACATCTCCTTCGCATAGAGTTGATCAGGTTGTTGATTTGGCCTGTGGAATGTTGATCCACTCCTCTTCAATGGATGTGCAAAGTTGCTGGATATTGGCAAGAACTGCAACACGCTGTTATATACGCCGATCCAGAGCATCACAAACATGCTCAATGGGTGATATGTCCAGTGAATATGCTGGCCATGCAAGAACTGGGATGTTTTCAGCTTCCAGGAATTGTGTACAGATCCTTGCAACATGGGACCGTGCATTATCATGTTGCAACGTGATGGATGAATGGCACAACAATGGGCCTCAGGATCTCGTCACGCTATCTCTGTGCATTCAAAATGCCATCAATAAAATGCACCTGTGTTCGCTGTCCATAATATACGTCTGCCCATACCATAACCCTACCACCACCATGGGCCACACGATCCACAACGTTGACATCAGCAAACCGCTCACCCACACAATGCCATACACACTGTCTGCCATCTGCTCTGTATAGTGAAAACCGGGATTCATCCGTGAAGAGAACACCTCTCCAAAGTGTCAGACGCCATCGAATGTTAGCATTTGCTCTAAAAAGTCGGTTATGACGACGAACTGCAATCAGGTCGAGACTCCAATGAGGACGATGAGCATGCAGATGAGCTTCGCTGAGACGGTTTCTGTCAGTTTGTGCAGAAATTTTTTGGTTATGCGATTGTTGCAGCAGCTGTCCAGGTGGCTGGTCTCAGACGATCTTGGAGGTGAAGACGCTGGATGTGGAGGCCCCTGGGCTGGTGTGGTTACACGTATTCTGTGGTTGTGAGGGTGGTTGGATGTACTACAAAATTCTCTGAAATGCCTTTGGAGGCAGCTTATGGTAGAGAAATTGTGGCATTGTGCTGTGTGATAAAACTGCACATTTTAGAGTGGCCTTTTATTGTGGCCAACCTAAGGCATACCTTTGCAATAATCATGCTGTCTAATCAGCATTTTGATATGGATGGATTATCTTGGCAAAGGAGAAGTGCTCACTAACACAGATTTAGACAGATTTGTGAACAATATTTGAGAGAAATAGGCTCTTTGTGTACAAAAGTCTTAGATCTTCGAGTTCAGCTCAAGAAAAATAGGGGCAAAAACAAAAGTGTTGCATTTATAATTTTGGTCAGTGTATGTGAATGGATTAGGTGAAAGTCAGGTTAAAGTTAAAGTTAGGTTAAAGTCACTTTCCTTGCTTTCCTTGTGCAAACTCAGCAATCCCTCTAATCCATCTTGGATGCAATATCCTTTTCAGCTGATAGCAGGACAAGACCACATTGTCCATCCTGTGACATGGATGTGCGCAAATAGTTTTTAATTAGTTTCAGCTTCAAAAAAAAAAAAAAAAACTTTGCTCACTCAATGCTAACATTACTAGGATAACAGAATCTTGAGTGCAGTTTCGGAAGTTGCGGAAGGTTCTTTAATCCTTCTGACAAAACAAAATATTTGAAGTGCTGTAGTTGTTCCCCTTGGATCCCTTAAAGTATCATCAACTCGTGGACATGCTCAGCACATCATTCAGGTCAGTTTCATCATTTTCACACAGTTTGGACAGATTAAAAAGAAATCCAAAATATGTTGCAAAACTCCTGCATTTGTTTAAAACAGGTATGAAGAGCAATGAGAACCTGATCCACTATTACGATAAACTAGTCCGTTATGTATGCTTGCTCTGGGTCTGGTGTATATTCATTTTGATTTTCATCAAGCACTGTAAAAAGTGAATAAGTGCAGTTATTGCTTTAAGGGGGACTCTACCTATAAATTCTAGTTTTGTTGTTGTAACCTATCTCAATCAGGTTAATACAATGTACTGTAAAACAAGGGGATGCTGTTTTAAGTTAAATGGGCTATATTGACCCAACATACAATTTCCAATAAAGCTCAGAATAGACACATTTGATATATGCACACATGATCCTCATTGACTGACAATTTTACCTCAATGGAAAAATTGTGATTTGGGGTTATTGTACACATTATGTTGCAGCTAGAGATTATATTTACTGACAGTTGTGTTTCAGTAAAACTTGTTTTTTTCAGGTTGGTTAAATTCAGTTATAATCAGTAATCTTAAATCGTTTCATTTCAACAAAACCAGTTATTGTGTACACATGAAGCATGTTTTTTTAAGTTAAACTGAATAAAAATTGAGATGCATTTTTGAAGTTAAGGACCATCTCCACCATTTTGAGTCTTTCAGACTTTTGTTGTTTTATAAAAGTGTAAGAGAATATGCTTTTTGTCCTTTGGTTTATGGCAGTAGTTCGCAACTTTAGTCCTCGAGGCCCACTGCTCTGCACATTTTGTATGTCTCCCTCATTTAACACACCTGATTTAGATCATCAGCTCATTAGGAGAAAGATCCATGAACTGAACTGAGTGTGTCAGATTCAGAAACATACCAAATTTGCAGAGCAGTGGGCCCTCAGGACTGGAGTTGAGAACCACTGGTTTATGGGATCCTGTTTTCTGAAAGGTAAATTGTTTTTATGCAGAATGACTTAGAACTTGTGTGGCATAATACCCTCATATTGGGAAAGGTTGGTAAACGTATATCCTAATCTGTTAATTTTGGTGCCATCTCAGCATGCATCTCAGCTCTCACCAGGGTTGGGGCCATTCATGAATTGAATTGAGAATGAATGGTAAATTCCAATTCACTTCCTGGAATGGAATTGGAATTGGAATTGCATGCAGCTGACAGGAAATGGAATTGGAATTGAATTGGAATGCCAGGAAACAGAATTGAAATCAAATAAATTCCACTAAATTCCACTTGAGATATTTAGGCCTGAGAGATGCAATCTTAGCGATGACAATTTTCAGGAAATGATGATAATTCAATGCAATAAAAAGTGAATGAAATACATGAATGAACATGACTCATTTTTTTTGTGAGTTGAGACATATATTATGTGGTAATCATATATTGAATGTATAGTACATCCAGAAACTTATCACCACTGTCATTCAATTATTAATTCATAATGTACAGTTCTCATTTTTATTTACTTGCATTTGATCAACTCTATTTCATACATTACTTGGTATTTGTAAAGCATCATAAATAAAGTTCAAATCTATGTCTCTAAATGCAATCACAAATAAATGCTCAGAAACAGCAATAAATGGAATTCACTGGAATTTCCCTGAATTAAATTCCACTTCCTGTAATTCCAATTCAATTCCAACTCTGTTTCCTGTAATTGTTGTTGAATTCCAATTCCAATTCCATTTCCTTCTTTGAATTGGAATTGTTGAGTTCATTCCTGAATTGACCACAACCCTGGCTCTCACCATGCTCCGATGGTAGATGTTGTGGATGATGGATGATGGTTTGGATGCCTCGAAAGCTGGGAGCAGTCATGGCCTAATTATTAGAGAGTCTGACTTGTAACATGTACATGCACGTCAGCTATTTTACCTACCTTTCTGGCAGATCTGTCCGATGTGACTACACAGCTGTAACGAAAATAAGTTTGTACATTCTTAACGTTCTCAATAAATGTTGATGCACTCATTACACTCTGTTGTGTCCTCAATACCTGTTCATCATCTGAACTCTCATTTGAACACATGGTACATTGGTGACATGGTTCACAAACCACACCCACGTTATCTTGAGACATTCACTAAAATGGAAAATGACAAATGCTCAAATAAACGTATTATAAATCAAGTGAAAATAAATAGCAGCATTTTCAGAGCAGTATGCAATTTACAAATATTATAAATAAATACAGATACTGCAAATATTGCTAGATTTTATTTACACTGTACAAATAGCAGTGTTTATGCATTAAGTGTAGTTAGAGGCTATTTATTTGGGGTAGACTGAGCATACTTACCAACAAGCAAAATTTGCTACTGATGTGGCTGTATGGGGTCATATTGTTGACTGTTAAAAAAACTATCGATTAAATAAAATGTATAAAACATTGCTATTCATCATTTCTTTATATATTTAATGCAGTGTAAATGGAGCATGTCTGGAACCTCCTTTTTTGTTTCTTCAGGGATGTTAATCATCTCCACTTTCTGTTGTATACCCTCCTATTTCCACTTAAACAATTTATATTGTAACCAATGTAATTATAAAGTTTATAAAGTTTAGTGCCATAAAAGGATTTTTTTCTGGTTAGGAAAAAAGAATGGCTAAAAATTAGAACAATACAAAAAGAAAGAAACAAATAATGCCCTTAAATGAAATAATTAAAAGGCATATGGATGGTCACAACAAGATCATCAATGTTGTTTAAGCTCTCCTCCCCAATTTGTCATGCAATTTGTGTGCAATCAGCCTGTAAATGAATGTGACCCATAATTGGAGGAACAGAAATTGAGGAATATATATATATATATATATTATATACTGATGACTTTTATACATTACCAAACCAGCCAGCAAAAAATAGTCACATGATGGATTCTGTTAAAGTAAGGCAACTGGTCAATGTTCTAGAGCATAACCTCTATCCTGAAGGCTGCTCAAGCAAGGAATGGTATCATATAAAGAGAAGGGCTAAAAATTTTGCATTAAGGGGTAAGTGAGTGTGTCTTCATTCTCATCTGTAGAAACTCTGACCCTCATTTACTAATACACTGATTAATTCAGATTGTGAGCTACATTATATTTGTAGAAGAAGAAAAGACCAGAGTCAACACTTGGCCAAAGTTGTCCTTTCACCAGAAGAGGCGCATAGAATTTTTGTTGAGTTTCATGCCAGTCCCCTTGGAGGATATTGCATGAAGAAAAAAAAAACTCACCATGCAATCATCACATGATTTTACTGGCCTGGGATGAAGCAGGACATCCGTAAGTTATTTTGCTTTTCCCATATTATATCAGTTTTTAGTTCATAAGTATAAACACTTATCATATTCCCTGTACTTTCATTTAACAAAGTTACACTCTTAGCCTAAAACCATTTTAAAATGTTCAGTTGAGACATCTTTCATCTCATCTTTCAGGTAGCTCAGTGCCCTCAGTACCAGGCCAGGAGAGCCTCTATAAAGGAAAAGAAGGCACACACTTCTATAGCTGTATGTATCAAGTATGAAACGTAAATTCCAAATGACACTTTTCTTTTTTGTCCCCTTTTTTTGTGGATTTAAGGTGACTGAGCCTCTGGAATTAGTTGGGATGGACTTAACTGGGAATCTTACGCCAACAGAAAGTGGCTACCAATACATTTGCCTAATGGTGGATTACTTCACCAAGTAGCCAGAAGTCCAAAAGTGCAGCAGATGTCACAGAATGCATTATTGACTTCTTTGGAGCACCAAAAAGACTGTTGACAGACCAGGAAAGAGAGTTTGTAAACAAGGTTGGTACAACAAATTTCTTTACAAGTCATATAACAACAAACATCTGAATTTTTGTTTTACCAAAGGTGAATTACTCTCTATGTGAGAAACTGGTGATCACAAAGAGTCTCTGTTGCCCCATACCATCCACAGACCAATGGCCTTGTGGAGAGATTGTATGGACGAATACAGTGTTATGTATCACAATCCACTATTCAGTAAATATTTTAACTAAACAATAGTGCAATATCAGAATTTCACATTTTGTGTTCAGAAGCCTGACTAAGATAGTAGGCGAAAAGGCATCATCTTGGGACCAGGATCTTAAAGCAACATTGTTTGCTCACCACAAAATATTCCCCATACTACCTGATGTGTGGACGAGAGGCAAGATATCCATGTGAGGTGCCCAGTGATTATGAGGTAAGTGGTGCGCAGTGTGTTTTTGAATGACTGTTGATTTTACAAGCGTATATATTTTACATTAAACCATAATCCTATATTGATATGTCTGCTTAGGTCAGTCATGATAAAGTGGAAGCAATGGTGGAAAAGGAGGTGTTCTCTGATGGTTTAATTTTTGTAACTTTTTTATATATATATATATATATTTTTTTTTTTATGTGCTTGTTTCCTTAGATTGAATGCAGAGTGTGGAAAATGGTACCACTGGGATTGTGTGGGCAGACCCCTTCACATCTGGAAGATACTGTTGCCCTGCATGCATGTAGTTGCATGTAGCATGTAGTAAAATTTTCTATTTTACTGTATTATGTAAAACCATATTATACCACATTATACTATAGGTATACAGAAGATAGTCACACATTGCAGGAGAACTCACTATACCAAGTTATATTAATTTAAATGTAAAACTTTACATTTAAATATTGTGGTTAAATATAATTCCAATGTTGATTAAATACACAAATTTCGTGCACCATGTGAAATCAAGTTCAAATGACACTTTAACTGTGTCAAATGCATCAGAACAGGTTTTGAGGCCACAACTGAGTGTAATAAGTGAATCAACATTTATTGAGAGCATTAAGAATGTACAAACTTGTTTTCGTTACAGCTGTGTAGTCGCATCGGATGAATCTGCTGGAAAGGTAAGTAAAATAGCTCACGTGCACACGCACATTCCCCAGATAACACGATCCCCAGCTGATCCATAACACTGGCAGGGATTGTAGATGGGGAGAGTGAATGACCAGCACTCTCTTTCAGCTTTAATACCACAACTGAGGTGAGACCATTCCTTTTTTTTAGCTGTTGATCTCCTTCAGCCTGAGGAGAATGAAAAACATTGTTTCACACCATGTATATATACTAAAATTAATGATTTTTATTCAAATTAATGAACTGTAAAAACAGAATGCACATTTACATTCAGGCTATATTTTTTTTAAGTTGTTCCATATTGATTTGAATAGATGGGGGACATAAAAAATGATAGAGATAGTCTTCCCTCCAACACTGATAGTGTGAGCAGCTTCGGTGCCAACTTTGATTAAGAGAAGCACCAGGGTCTTTTAACGCCTGAACATTAGTTGCTGCCTGGTTAAAGACAACATATTTTACCTGCAGGTAAAAACCAAATCAGGACTTAAGTATTAAATGTTTTGTGTATCTGTAAAGAAAATAAAAAAGGAATTAATGTCCTATGAGTCCTATGAGTAAGTAATGTCCTGAGTTGCCTCTCTTTTAGGAGAGAGGCAACTCAGTTTATTGTCATGGATGTTCTTGAGAAAAAGGGGCTGCATGGAAACATACAGTTTTCAGTAGAAGGTAGGGATGGTGATATGACCAAAATGTTAATTCACAGTATGATAAAAAAAAAAAAAAAAAAATCACAACAATGACATATATCTCAAAATAGCTATATTGAATTTATTTTATTTTTGTTATTAAAAATAAGTTAAAAGAAGTAAACTTACAATAAAATAAATTTAAAAAATATACGATACTTATAAAAATGATAGAATTATAATTATAGTAATTATAGAAATTATAAGTTATTTAGCTACATTAGGTTTATTTAACATGTAGCAAGAAATCCTACAGAAATTGAAGTATCAAGCAGATTAACTAAAACACTGCATAGTCTTCACTGTATGAATTGATTCTTTTACAAAAAACAGCAGTGAGTGATTTTGATCTTTGTCTTTTATTGTTTGACTAACATTAATGACACAGACAGCAGCAGGTAAATTAGGCATGCTCTCCAAATGCATTGATCCAATATACTGAAACAAATCTGGTTTTCACCAAAAATGTTTGTTAATTTCACACAGGGGTTTTCAAACTGTGGGTCGCAGAAAGTCACTTAGCTGCAGCTAAATTTGCGTTTTCATTGATACACACACACACTCGCATACAGTTCAGTTTAGAGCTGCACAATATACCAACATTTATTATGAATTGCGATATTGCTTAGTGCAATTTTCAAATCACAAAGGCCACGATTCAAAACATAGGCTGCGTGTTTTGAAGCGCAGGCAACCAATAAGGGTCTCAGAGCAACGGTTCATTATTAAAAGTCTCTGTCTGTATTATTAATGAGAAGAAACTTGCTCACTTCACTGCACTGTATTCTGCATGATATTGCATACACTGGAAGATTCAAATGTTACGAAAACTGGTTCAGGCATGTTCATTCAATTCTATCATCTGTATGAACTAGGCACTGTATCTTTCTGAGAGATATAAATAATTTGTTGTTTTCATTCTTTAATATGATTTGGCTACCTACCTATAAGGAAACGTTCTGTAAAAAGCATTTCACATGTACGGGGTGAGCAGGGCACAAACCTGTTGCAGGGTTAATTGCAACACAACATGATTTAAACATTTTCACATGCAAGCATAACAAAATTCACTAAATTTCCTATTATTTCCTTGCCATACCATCAATATTTAGAGGAAAAAATGTGCCAAAGTTCAAAAATATTTTGAAGATATCGCTGAACATGTATTTAACCACTGCAAAAGTAAATTTCTGGGTTAAGTAAACTTGTCATCTCGGTTTTTAGTGTTTGTTTAATAAAAGACATGTCTGTTTATTATTTTTACAATTACTTCACAATTATTTTAATCTCCAAACTGTTTTAGATAGTTCTGCTTCACTTCTTATGTTTTGCTAAAAAAAAAAGTTGTGTTCCACTCTCCCCTACACACATGTAAGGATCATGAATGCATTTTCTGCGCTGAACCCTGTAATGGGTTTAACAACACTTGCAGCGCGGATTACAGTTCATGGCCGCACTGGAGTGAATGTGTTTAGAGCTTTTATGGACATATTTCATAGACTCATTAACGTCTGTAAATAAAGAAATTAAAATTGAAATATTAGTAGTGAAATTTTAGTTATACTTTTAATTTTACAGTTAAAATACAATGGTTATTTTCCTTAAATACTTCATTTCTGCCATATTAAACTCTTAATTAATATTAATCTTACAGTAATGTCAATTGTTTTTTTGATCTCAAATATTTTGGTGTGTCTCGAAATGGATTATACTTGCCTAGGTGGGTCATGGAATGGAAAAGTTTGGGAACCCCTGATTTAACATATAACCAGCTGTGTTTACGTGAAAACTCCATACGATGGGCATTTTGACATAACCGTGTGTGTATTTGACCATACAAGCGCAACAAGATGCTAAATTTATAAACGCATGCTGTCTGAGAATGGAGGGCTTCTGTGAGCGCAAGTGTGTGAGCACCACACTGAGCTCTTTTTTACTGCTTAATAACTTTATTAAATATCATGCACATGCCAAATTCGCAATCTTACTCTGAGAGTGGCAACTTTTTGTAAATAAAACATTATTTTGAAAATTAAATTGTATTCGCTATATATAATATTTTATTATTTGTTTAAACCAGAACAAATTGCTCATTTATTTGCATTGATGTTATGCCTCTGGACACCTAACACATGCCCATTATGGATAAAGGAGCACCAAAATCTAGAGCAGCACATAAGTGATTATAGCTGAATTGCATCTGATGCTTGTGTAGAAAAGTTACTTGTGATTTTAAAAATGTCCAAAAGAAGAAATCTGAACTGGAAGGGTGAATATTTAAGGATAAATGGAAAAAAAGTAAATAAGTAAAAGTAAAATTGCGATTGTCACAAATGGGCCAGGTTCTGTGTTCTCCCTCACTCACACACAGCTTGCACATTGACCTAATTTCCTGATCACTCACACCTGCTGCTCTTCCTGTTTACTCATCAGGACCTTTGCTCTCTATTCACATTAGCGTTTTCAAGCATTTTCCAAAAGTTTCTCATCCACACTGAAACGTCGGAAAACGTTAAATTTGCCTTACTGTGCATGTGTAAAACCTCATAAAAGCTCACTGAGATGATACAGCAGAACAGACATAAGTTTTCACGCAATTCTTCTGGCAGGATCATTTTATTTATTTATATAAATATCCCATCATTCACTGACACATCCATGTCATGCTCACTCATGTTTGATCTAAAAAGCAGCTGCACTCATTTTTTGCTGCAGGACAGCAATTATGAGAAAATCTGTCATCTTTTTAGGACTATAATATGAAGTGTGTACAAAGTGCATCTAAAAAAAATTGAATATAATGAAAAAGTTCATTTAAAAAAAAAAAAAAAGAAAAGAAACTTTCATATATTCTAGATTCATTACATGTAAAATATTTCTAAAGTTTTTGTTTTAATTTTGCTGATTACAGCTTACAGCTCATGAAAGTCAAAAATCCAGTATCTCAAAATATTATAATAGAATATTTCCTAAGATCATTCAAAAAACGGATTAGCTAAAAGAAAAGTTCTCTTTAATGTATGTTCATTTATGCACTCAATACTTGGTCGGGTACATGTTACCAGTGTTCGAATTATGTCAAAAGATTGAGGGGCCCCAACCAGTCCATAAAAAAGCTTATAGAAATATGATTCATATTTTTGTCTTGTCCTTGTTATCATTGAGAAAATCCAATTCTTAGATCAAATCTTATTTTACAATGATCAGTGCATTAGGTGTACCAATCAAAAGCAAAGAAGAATTAAGTATCTAGCCGAGGAAATTAATATTTTCAAACAAGTTTAAAGTGATTTTTACCTTTTGTGGACATTTTTTTAACCTTTATAAAGCCATTCTTTTTTCTTAAAGTGTGCATTATCTTTTGCATCAAATTCAGTGCAGTGGCTGTGTTTGTAATGATTTTTGTTGGCAAAATACAGCAAAAATAGGCAATATGGTGTTTATAACGTAAGTCTTTTTAATAATATCTTCTGGTTTACTGAACTGTTGTATAAAATCAATATTTATTAACATATGTGATTTTTACAAAAACAAAAAAGGCACTCTTCGTGTGATATTGATTAACTATATGAAATGATATAAATATACATTTTCTGCCCCCTTATCCTAAATTTTGGGAAAATACATTTTATTAGACTGAATCACGCAGTGAAAGAACGCACTCTCAGTCTAGTTAGTGTTTAAGCATTCATAACTCGTCTTATAATCAGTGAAGCTGTCCATATACTGTATGATAAATAAATCTCTTACTTACATATTTCGTACATCTGCACTTTGTTGCTTATGATGAGGGAATTCGCGAGTTCAATCTGAACAGAACTCCAGGTTTCCGCAATGACTGTTCTGACCGCCTCTGATTGGCCACTGCATTCTAAACTGAACAGAGCCGTGTGTGATTGGTTATAATGAGCAACGCTGTAAAAACGCGTAGAAATATAATATTTAAATTAATATTTAACGTGAGCAGGTCTAAATTTAATACAGCAATCGAATCTTTTCATTTCCATTTTCACTAGTTTTATGTTTGAAGTATTATATTTTTATTGAAAAAACCCCCAGGTATATTTTTTGGGGTGTTATGGGGGGTCCCTTAATGCCAGCTCACAGACTACTTCTCAAAGTGGGTTGAGGCCTTTCCTTTAAAAACAAAAACAGCTGCTGAAGTTGGAAGACATCTCTGTTCCATCATTTATAGACATGGCTGTCCCCAGAGAATTTTCTCAGATCAGGGAAGAGAATTTATAAACGAAGTGTATTGAAAAATTAAGTGGGTTGGGTTTAGCCTCGGTGTCTTCGTTTTTAGATTTACAAGAGTTGTTATTCTTTCCATGCACATACATGTATTTAGTTGTGCTCACAGTATTTTTTCTTTATTTTTTAAGCTTAACCACAGGCTTTGTGTAATGTTGCACATCAAAAGAAGTGTGATGGCAGCTTATCATCCTCAAACTAATGGCCTGGATGAAAAGACCAATGACAACATTAAACGGTATGTTTTCATATTCTGTGTAACTACTGTAGATCAGAAATAGTTCAAGACTGAATGAATGAGGAATTAATATAGTCCTTTATTGTGTATTACTGTGCATCCAAAGGGTGAGCACCTTACTAGCACCTCTTCCAACAGCAACCTTGTTTTACCAGGTCTCCCATCCAGGCTCAGCCCTTAGTAGCTTAAGTGGTTGACCACTCTTGGGCTACAGGGTGATATGGTTAAGCCCCCATGTGACTTTAAATACACTGTTAACCAAATACACCTTCATAACCCCAAGAGAAAGAGAAATACATTTTCACCCATCTTCCACCAAATAAAATTCCCTTATGTTTTTTTCATTTTAGAGCCCTCAAGAAATTGGTTAATGACCGACAGAATGACTGGGATCTGTATTTGGATGCCACCTTGTTTTCTTTACGATCCAAGATCCACACCACCACAAAACACTTCCCTTTCTCTTCTTATGTATGAGAGAGAAGCAGTGTTCCCTGCAGAGGTTCCTGTTGAAATGCCGGTGAGTGTGCTTATGGAGTCATTTTGGTAACACTTTAGAATAGTGAACACTTATTCATTATTAACTATGACTTTTCCCTCAATAAATTCCTAATTTGCTGCTTATTAATAGTTAGTAAGGTAGTTGTTAAGTTTAGGTATTTGGTAAGATTAGGGATGTAGAATAAGACATTAACGTGCTTAATTAGTACTAATAAATGGCTAATATTCTAGTAATATGTATGCTAATAACCAACTAGTTATGAGACCGTAAAATAAAGTGTTTCCGCCATTTCTTATCATACTAGCCTACATTAGAAGGATTGTGCTTATAGTTGGAGTCCACTTCCAGAACAAAAAATTACAGATAGTTTACTCACCCCCTTGTCATCCAAGATGTTCATATCTTTCTTTCTTCAGTCGATAAAAAATTATGTTTCTTTAGGAAAAAATTCAGGAATTATCTCCATATAATGGATTTCAATGGTGCCCCCAAGTTTGAACTTCCAAAATGCAGCCTCAAATGGCTCTAAACAATCCCAGCCAATGAAGAAGAGGCTTATCTAGCAATACGATCTGTCATTTTCTAAACAAATTGACTTTTTATAACCTCAAACGCTTGTCTTGTCTAAGTCTGCGTGAACTGTCTTTTTTTGGTTCAGTACGGTATGTTGAAAAACTTTGTATGTTGAAAAAATTGCCTATTTTTTTTTTAGCTTTCCACCATCAGTCTCCCTGTGGAATCTAGCTTTAGTGATTATGTAGTTTCTGATAAAAAAAAAAGAGATGAGGCAAAAAACTAAAAAAAAAAGGCAGAAGGAAACATCAAGAAATCACAGGAGAAACAGAAGGAAGCATATGCTAAAAAGGTCCAGAAGAAGTACAAAGATTTGACTTACAATGTTGGTGATGAGGTTCTTCTGATGAATATGAGGAATCATGGAAGAAAAGGAGGAAGGATTGAACCTGACTTCTCAGGACCCTACATCATTGAGAGACTCAGTGGCAAACTTGTCATGTTAAAGAAACCTGGAGGGATCACTTTAAAAACTAAACATTGGTCACATTAAACCATACAGAAGAAGCCAAACTGGAAAAGTGCTGAATGACTGTCCTGGTATCTCAGTCTCCAATAGGTCTACAGAGAGCAACAGTTCCTTCAAGATGCCTCCTTGCACTGTTGCACCTAAACTCAGCCCTCAGCATTCGAGTGCCAAGGTAACTGATCCTGTTCACTGAACTGTTCAGTATTACAAAGTCCTTCCGTTATTCAGCTTGCTCCTAAAAAGCTTGACCAAACATATGGCTACATCAAGGAGATAAATGTAACCCCAACAGATGAAGAGCCAGCAATAAAGTTCCCATCCGAGTCATTAGTCATTGCATCACTGCAGCAGCCGTTAGAAGCTCCGGTTCTCATAGAAATCTCATAGAAGCCAGAAAATTAAGCTTTTTAAACACTATATGAGCATAGGAAAAGTAGTTTATTTCAGACTTTGTTGCTGATTTGAAACATGTAATGTAATTTTGAGTTCACCAGGCAGTTTTTGAGATTTCAGATTTCCCCCATTCATTTAGATAGGACTTGGTCTTGTATGAGCTGCCCGGAGGCATTGCAAATATGGCCACCAAATGAATAGATTTTTCTTGAAAGGGACTTTGGTTATATTCACTTCCTCTTCTATGTGATAACTGTTTGCAAGGGCGTAGGTTTGCACGTGGATGGTAGTGACATGTCCCTACCAATATTTTTGGGAGCACAGAATTGTCCTTCCTAATTATTTTATCAACCTCAATCACATTATTTTTCAGGGTGTAGGGCGTGGGTTGTTGTCTCTTCCAACACAAAGACAAAACCTAAGGCCCTGACTGTTTGGCATTTTCATTTTGCCCAGTTTATTTTATGTTGGCTCGTTGGCCCTATGAAGGTAGAATAATTATTGGCAACACTAACTTTGTCTTTCTTTTTCAGTAATGAAGGTCTGGGCTGCCAGTATCAGTGGTCAAGTAGAAGCAGTTGTTGGGCCATATAAGCTCTATGATTCTTCTTTTCACACACTGCAAGGGACTGACTGGCTTTCTGTTGAAGTAAGACTTGAACTATGAAAGAAATTATTTATTCTTATGTTATAGGTGGCCTTTCTCCTATGTTTAAATGACTTATAAACCCAGCACCTGATTGTAAGAGTCACACAATTGATGAAGTTTTTTTTTAACAAAAACAAAGTTTATTTCTGTTCATGTATGTTTTTCTTAATATAGGTTATTGATGCATACCTGCACCAGGTCATTGAGAAACAACAGGTATGTGTAGAATGTATACTTATTTAGGAACACTTTTCTTTTTATATACAGTACTTCCAAATTGTTATGTTCTCACTATCACAACATGTAGACAACAGAACTCTTGAATGCACTACGATAAATAACACAGCCACAACGGGGTACTTAACTTCTTCACTTGATTTATTTCAAGGAACACAACTACTAATAATTAATAACGTGGTGGTGCCACCTACAGGCACTGAGGAGAATGGCAATATCACATACATAACACAAATGTTGTTTTTTGTTTTTTTTGTTTTTTTCCAGAACCATGTACACCAGCTTTGTGCAGTTGTTTCATCTTCACTGTTTGCTGGACAGTTCAGATGCCTAAAGAAGGTAATTTCACTTTCCAAAAAGTAATAAAGTAGGTATTATTTACATTTTTTGGAACCATCACAAACTTATTAAACACTTTTCACAGATGAAGTTCCCCGCTGAGGACATTTGGCTGTGCCCTGTGAATGTTGGAGCACACTGGATTTTTGTGGTGCGTGTGCATTTTTTTAAAAGTACATTGCAAGTGAATTTATACTTCTTTTTTAGTGATCTTCACTATTATGCAGTTATTTACAGTTGTTTGGACTTTTTCTTTTTTCTTTTTAACTGTGGGACTATATTTCTTTGAAATCTGCAGACATTCTTTAATGTTTTAGGTCAGGGATAGGCAACATCGGTCCTGGAGTGCTGCTGTCCTGCAGAGTTTAGCTCCAACCCTAATCAAACACACTTGACCAAACTAAGAAGCACCTGACAAAGGTCTTCAGAATTACTAGGGCTACAGGCAGTTTTTTTTTTTTT